>CAIGRB010049663.1:45209-58907 GCA_903798255.1 Fraxinus quadrangulata | reverse complement strand
ACTTTTGGTAGCGATTCAAATATTGAAAATTCGGGTCTTTACAAAACAAATGAAACATCAAACAGACCATAAGTTTCATGAATGATGGGGGACAACGTATGAGCCAAAACCAATGAACAGAGGCTACAGTGTGTGGCATTTTTCATGTGAATACAACATAATTATATAATGCAAATACAAAAGTGTGCACATGGGAAAGGAATATAGTGGACATGCGATTCGTATGAAAATGGGGTTTAAATTACACCGTGATCTCGTTTGGGCATTACAACGAACAACTTGTGGGCATGAAAAATGCCTTGAAATTAAATGAATTGGGTAAATGAAATCAAACCTAAA
Organism: Fraxinus quadrangulata; assembly: GCA_903798255.1. Classification (NCBI taxonomy): domain Eukaryota; kingdom Viridiplantae; phylum Streptophyta; class Magnoliopsida; order Lamiales; family Oleaceae; genus Fraxinus; species Fraxinus quadrangulata. The sequence continues at coordinate 58,568 of CAIGRB010049663.1, read as the reverse complement.
ATTATCGTCCTAAATTTATCAACAAAATTCAACAGCTACCTAAATCCAACTGCCCAATCACAATCAATTCCATAAATTGAAAAATGACTGCTCAAAGGTACACAAAATTTAAATTTTCTTAAGAATGATACAATTTTAATGTTAGGGATGGAATTTGATGTTGGATTAATGAATTTTTCCCCCTTGATTTTAATCCAAAAGTAACATACGAAATTACATGCAATGCAATTATTTAAAGTATAATAATAATAATAATAATAATAATAATAATAATAATAATAATAAGATAAGAAATTAGGTTGTCTTCTAATAAGTGTTTAGTTTATATTCTTTAGCACGACTTTGCGAAGTGATCACTCTCTATTGGCAAGATGGACAATTGATTTCTCATTAAAAAAATCCCCATCCCATTATGATTTCAACAACTGCTCATAACCTTAAACGTACCTTTGTTTTCTCACCTCAATCGCTACAGTATATTGGCAAGATGGATTATTGTGAATGGCTCGAACCACCTCGGGGATAGTTTTCTTGGGAAAATTTTCAGCCTAAAATTGAATAACACTTTTTGGCCAACTACGAACTACGACACTAAATGTGTTGATCATTCAATCTTGTTGTTCTCTTCTTGTATAATTTTATGTTATTATATGTATTGATGAGAACCATGGTAAGAGAGCTAACGACGACAAGGATCCATTGATTGTGGATGAAGGACTAATGACAAGATCGCGAGCAAAGAATGTCAAAGAAGTTATAAGTTACTTGTTCAAGATACGATGGATGAAACTTTGATTACAACAAGTAAAAGAACAAGTTTCATATTGGAAGTAGGAACAAGTGAATCAATTTGGTTCAAGTAAGGGACAACAGAGCTGAGGGGGTCAACTATACGATCGCATTGTACACCAAGGCATGCGGTCGCATGCCTCTGTACCGAGAATTAAATGAGGAATTTTTATGAACTATGCGACCGCATGTTCCAACACTATGCGGCCGCATAACACAAGTTCGGCAAAAAAAAAAAATTCAATTTTTTGAAAGAATCCTAGTTTAACTAAAAGTCTAGTTTTATGTAATTCTTAATATTTAGACTGTTAATTCCGTTTTTAATTAGGTTTTATAGGTTTCACATAAATATGACTCATTCTATTCATTGTAAAAAAACACACAATTTGAGAGATATTATTGCAAGACATACTGCTTTCTTTTCGTTCTTCATCAAATTAATTTCGAACTCATCAAGAATTAAATTCTTGTGGCGTTCAACAATTCAAGTAAGGTTTATAAATTTTGTAATGACATGGTAAATATATTGTTGCAATTGTCTTAGTTCTCTGGTTTAATAATTTATTGGGTCGAGCTTTCTTTCAAACGATGATTCTTAGCTTTCTTGGATTTGATCCAATTTGATGTGGGTTCCGTAGCTACAATTGCTACGTGGGTTCGTTTCAGTTAGTATCAGAGCTTGGCTTCAAAAATCAAGATTATATCATTTAATTCTATGTTCGTTTTTGTTTGAGTCTTTATCTTCGTGTTCTTCATCTTTTGAGTCATTCAATCCAATTAATATATTCAAAAAATTTAAAAGTTATTTGTGCGTTAAATTAGTGCCCAAATGAATTCATTTCCAATTTTTTTTGGGGGCTTTTTGTTGAATTATCACACATTTAGTAATAAAAAAGAGAAAGTGTCCAGTTCGAATTTGAGAAACACTTTCTTGAATCTATCATTGACATTTCCATTCAAAGTTCAAATTCTTCATTCTTGAATCATTCTAGAGTCACATTTCTTACTCAATTCTTTGTTTGAACTCCACAAGAGTTGAATTTTTTATTGAGATCAAATTAATTCTTTGAAGCACTTGTAATGAATCACTGAGTGAAAAATGGCAGAGTGATGAGACTAATAGAGAGAAAAATCCAAATTGAGTGATACACGAGTGTACACATGTGAGACAAATATTATTTTAGATTTAGAATGTTTGCTAGAGACGATTCTATTTCAAGTAGGAAGAATAGTCAAGTCATCATGATGGAGGAAATGATACGACAATTTGAAAGGTTGTTTGGTGATATGGGAGGTAGAATGGATAGACAGATGCGGGATGGAGAGGCAAGACACATTGCTAGCTAATTTGCATAGAGAACAACTTGGGGAAGTTCCAACACAAAGAGGTAAGGTAGGCTGATTAAGCCAAAGAATAACGCGGTAGTTGTAGTGTAGTTTTGGGGTGTCGTATCCACAGAGAGATGGAAAATTATTCAAATGATCAAAAACTAGGGTTTTCGTTATTTGTGAAGGAGTCTTTAATTCGAACAGGATTTTAGTATCAATGTGTAAAATTGATAAAATTTGAGTCAATATATAAAGTAGTGAAGCACCCGAATTCCCTCGATTAGATTGGGTCAATCAATGTCAATTATGCATGAATATACTCAATTAAAGGTTTTTGTCCCAACACTTTAATTGAAAGATATAACATTCAAACCCTATTCAATTTCACGGTAATTCCAAACCTAGATTTCTTTCACAACATATTACCACATTAATTTATTGAAATCAGATAAAAAAATCATATACATCAAGCATATAATGGTAAAGGATCACACCAATAGGGGATTTGGAGTTGAAATTCAATAAATACTTCAATTATTCAATGGAAAAAACGTGATTGAATCTATGAAAATTTAATATAACTTAAGCCAACTTCCAAGCACATCCATAAGAATAAAAAATCTAGCCTTAAAATTGTTAAACAATGTAAAGCGCATTACATGCAAGAAAAGACATAGAAATTCCCAAATCTAACCGAGTTCTTTCATGGTTTCACAAATTTCTCTAGCCTTTCATGGAGTTCTTAAGAGAAAATTGATAAGAGATCAATTGTTTGGCTATCCAAAAGTCCCCTCCATTAGGTCTTTTTATTCTCTTTTATATCGTAGTGGTTTGGGATCAACTAGAGGCGAGCCGCTCCGAGAAAATAAATTTAAAAAAATGCGGATCTGAACCCGTCTGCTTGCGCCGCGGAACCCACTCTCTGTCCCCTTTTTTTTTATTCTGCGCGTCCTTTAGTATTGTTATCATAACTTTTTTGTTTGCTATTCGACTGAGGTGATTCAAGATACGTTGGAAAGATAACTCATAGGGTTATAACTTTACTGCAGATACCATCTTCAAAGTAGATCGTTTTCCATGTCAAATATTGGTCTCAATATGGTACTAAAAATTGGTGTAAAACTTTTCAGCTTAAAAGTTAATATGTGATAGTGTTTTGGCTATCTTTCATCCCTTTGACTCCTTACTTCATCCAATTAACCTTCAAAATTCTTGAATCTTTATCACAAGGTTAGACATAGGTTTAGAGTATTTGCACTTTAGTCCCTGAACTTTCACTTTCTTCCATTTTGGTCATTTTTCACTTGTTTTTCTTCAATTTCGTTGCATTCATCACTTTGTCCTGCAAAACATGAATTGTATAGAATTAAGCTATATTTCAACATATTAATCAACAATTTCTTATGTTTTGATAGTAAAATAAGTATGTAAAAATGCACTTATCATAAGCAGAATCCTAGAGTGGATATTGATGGTGAAAATGAAGCGGGTAGTAGAATTGATGATGATGCATTAGTGGAGGCTGAAATAGGAAGGATGAGGAATAGAGGAGATAAGCATGATGGAAGAGCTAGAGATTATGTTGGAGATAGAGTTGATAGAAGTATAGTCAATATTAAAATGACAATTCCTTCATTCAAAGGAAAAAGCGATCGGGAGGCATATTTGGAGTGGGAGAAGAAGATAGAGCTTATATTTGATTGCCATAACAACTCGGAGGAGAAAAAGACAAAACTTGCTATCATTGAGTTTATTGATTATGCTATCATTTGGTGGGATCAATAGCAATATATCGGATGAGGAATCATGAGAGGCTTATTGAAACATGGGGATAATTGAAGGCTATTATAAGGAAGATGTTCATTCCTAATCATTACTATATGAATCTTTATCAAAAATTACAAAGCATCTATCAAGGATCAAGGAGTGTAGAGGATTATCACACGGAGATAGAGATTGTCATGATTAGAGCGAATGTTGAGGAGGATCGGGTGGCCACCATGGCCAGATTTTTGAATGGTTTGAATAAGGAGATAGCTAATGTAGTAGAACTATAACTTTATGTGGAGTTTGAGGACATGCTATATGTAGTTATGTAGAGAGGCAGTTGAATAGGAAGGAAATAGTTAGATACCCATCGGTTCTAACTATTCTTGAAAATCAAAGTGGGATAACAATAAATGTGATGTTGTTGTTTTAAAAAGTAGAACTAAGCTATTGAAGGGAAGAGATGAAGTTGCTAGCAAAGCTACACTCAAGGCAGAATATCAAATGTGTTAGGTGCTTGGGATTGAGACACATTACTTCTCAATGTCCGAACAAAAGGGAAATAACAATGGAGAAATAGTGATTGATAGTGAGGGTGATTATGATTACATGTTGGAAAATGCTAGCGATGGTGAGAAAATGTAGTATGCAGTGGGAGAGTTATTGGTTACACGACGAGCTTTTAGTGTTCAAATTAAAGTGGATGACTTGGAGCAACAAAGGGAGAATATATTTCATACGAGATGCCAAGTCAACAACTAGGTATGTAGTATGGTTATTGATAGGGGTAGTTGTACCAATGTGGCTAGCACTACAATTGTTGAGAAATTGGGGTTAACTATGCTAAAACATTCCAAGCCTTACAAATTGCAAATGTTGAATGAATGTGGAGAGGCTAAGGTGAATAGACAAGTGTTGGTGAGTTTCTCAATTGGAAGGTATCAAGATGAAGTGATGTGTAATGTAATTCCTATGCATGCTAGACATATTTTGTTGGGGAGGCCATGGCAATATGATAGGAAAGTGATGCATGATTGGTACAAAAATAACTACAACTTTACTAAAGATAGAAAGTTTATTACTATTGCGTCGTTAACACCAACACAAATTTATGAATATCAACTCAAATTGAAGAGTGATGAAGAAAAAAGACTGAGAGAAAAGGAAAGTGAGATTGATTTTTCACAACAAGAAAGCAAGAGAAGAAAAAGTAAGGTGACTAATTGTGAGGAAAACAGAGTAGAGCCACAAGAAAGTAAAGAGAAAAAGTCTTATAAGAGGAAAGAAAAGTCGAAAGTGAATTTCTTTGCAAAAGTAAGTGAATTGAAAAAGGGTTGTAGTTGAGAACCGACATATGATCTTGTTGATTTATAAAGAATCACTCCTCAACTTTGAAGAATCTAAAATACCCTTCCCTAGTTTGGCTACTTCTTTGTTATAGGAATTCGAAGACTTGTTCCCGGATGACATGCCTAGTGGGTTACTACTCATTCGAGGTATTGAGTATCAAATTGACTTCGTACGTAGAGCTATCATTCCAAATAGGCCGGCTTATTGAAGAAATTCCCAGAAGACCAAGGAACTTCAAAGGCAAGTGGAAGAATTGATGAGCAAAGGGTATGTGAATAAAAGTATGAGTCCATGTGTCGTCCCATGCCATACCATGCCATGCCATTCTATTTGTGCCGAAGAAAAATAGGACTTGGAGGATGTGCGTAGACTGTCGAACGATCAACAACATAATGGTAAAATATCGTCATCTTATACCTAGGTTAGATGATATGTTAGATGAATTACATGGATCTTGCATTTTTAGTAAAATAGATCTTAAAAGTAGATATCATCAACTTAGGATGAGAGAGGAGGATGCGTGGAAAACTGTTTTTAAGACTAAGTATGATTTATATGAGAAGTTAGTCATGTCATTTGTACTTACTAATGTACATAGCATGTTTATGAGATTAATGAACCATGTCTTGTGTGCATATATAGGTAAATTTGTAGTAGTTTACTTCGATGATATCTTGGTATATAGTAAGAATTTAAATGAGCATATAGAACATTTAAGATGTGTGCTTGTCGTCTTAAGACGAGAACAACTTGTGCTAATTTTAAAAAGTGTTCATTTTGCATGGAAAAATTTGTTTTTCTCGGTTATGTTTTAGTGCAAAGGATATTGAAGTAGATGATAAGAAAATCAGAGCTATCAAGGAGTGGCAAACACTTAAAATCATAACTGAGGTAAGAAATTTTTATAGTTTAGCTAGCTTTTATAGGTGTTTTGTTAAAGATTTTAGCACACTTGCCACACGACTCATAGAGATTGTAAAGAAAATTGTAGGATTTCATTGGGACATTGAACGAGAACATATTTTTAATACTATTAAGGATATGTTGTGTACTGCACCTATTTTATCACTATTTAACTTTAACAATACTTTTGAGATTGAATGTAATACCTTAGGAATAGATATTGGAGTTGTCTTGGTGCAGGAACGAAGGCCAATAGCTTACTTTGGTAAAAAGTTAAGTGGCACAGCTCTCACTATCCTACCTATGACAAAGAATTGTATGTACTTATTCGAGGTTTGGAGACTTGACAGTACTACCTATGGCCAAAGGAGTTGGTGATTCATACCGATCATGAGTCGTTGAAACATTTAAAGGGTCAAGGTTAAGGTAAACTAAACAAGATGCATGAAAAGTGGATGGAGTTTATCGAGATATTTCCATATATTATTCGATACAAACAAGGTCAGTAAAATGTGGTAGCTGATACATTATCCAGGAGGTATGTACTTCTAACTTCTTTAGGTGCCAAGTTGCTAGGATTTGAATATGTTAAGGATGTGTATACTAATGACCCGAACTTTTCTAATATATATGAATCATGTGACAAATGTGCAATAGATAAATTCTTTAGGCATGATTGATATTTATTTTGGGAGAATAAGTTATGTGTACCTAGGTGTTCAATTAGAGAATTGTTAGTACATGAAGCACATAGTGGAGATTTATTAGGTCACTTGGGATTAAGAAGACTTTAGATATGTTAAATGAACACTTCTATTGGCCTAAGATGAAGGTTGATGTTGATCGAATTTGTAGAGATGCATCACTTGTAAAAATGCTAAATCTAAGGTTTTACCTCAACGTTTGTATACACCATTACCCGTTCTTAGTTAGCCTTAGGTTGATGTGTCTATGAACTTTGTATTGGGTTTACCTAGGACTAAAAAATGAATAGATTCCATATTTGTAATGGCAGATATATTTATTAAGATAGCACATTTCATTCCATGTCATAAAATTGATAATGCCACCAATATTGTGGATTTATTCTTAAAGGAAGTAGTGCCCTTACATGGGGTACCTCGGAGTATTGTATCGAATAGGGATGTTAAGTTTCTTAGCCATTTTTAAAAGGTTTTGTGGGGTAAGTTAGGAATTAAGCTATTATTCTCTACAACTTGTCACCCACAAATGGATGGACAAATTAAGGTTGTTAATAGAACTATAATACAACTATTGCGTACTATACTCAATAAAAATTTGAAGAGTTGGGAGGTTGCCATTAATAGAATTTGCATATAATAGGGTCACACATTCTACTACTTCTTATACTCTATTTAAAATTATTTATGGTTTTAATCAATTAACACATTTAGATTTAATTTATTTACATGTTGATGAGAGAGTTAGCTTAGATGGAAATAAGAATGTCGAGTTGTTAAGATTCCTCCATGAGAAGGTACAGTGCCAAATTAAAAAAAGAAAAATGAGCATTATGCTTCTCAAGCAAATAAGGGATGAAAGAGCGTTACATTTGAACCAGGAGATTGGGTTTGGGTGCATATGAGAAAGGAACGTTTTTCGGCTAAAAGAAAATCAAAATTGCAATTGAGAGGCGATATATCATTCCAAGTATTTGAAAAGATCAATGACAATACATATAAGTTGGACCTTCCAAGTGAGTATAACATTTTTATTACTTTCAATGTTTCTGATATTTCCTTATTTGATGCAGGTGGAGATTCGAGGACGAATCCTTTTGAAAAGGGAGAGAATGATGAGAACCATGATACGAGAGTTGGTGAGGACAAGGATCAGTTGATTGTGAAGGAATGACCAATGACAAGACTACGAACAAAGAAGGTCAAAGAAGTTGGGGTTAGTATAAGCTATGCTTTTAACTATATCTTGTAAATAATACACATAGAGTATTGTATGGTACTCTTAATAGAACATCACATATACGAGTCAAACTTGATCGATTCAAATGAGAATTTTACTTAGACAAATTCTCTAATGCATTAGCAGAACCCAAGAGAGTTTAGGGCCGAAATAATGAACACAATGAAAAATCAAAGTTTGGTTTGTAATGTAACAATAAATTACTAAATTAATTTCAAGTTTTTTCTCCCATGGTTGTAAGGATTGCTCTTTCCTTGGCCATATGAGCTCGTGGATGAGCTAAGTTAAAGCTCGTTTGAACTCAAGCCAAACTCAAGCTCGTCCAGCACAAGTTGAGCTGAGAGCACACCCATGAGCCCCCACAGTTTTTTGTGAATTTCAAAAACCATCTTCCTCTTTTCAGACTTGGGATCGATTACTTAATTTTTAGTAGTGGAGTTAAAATTGTATGCGAATAACTTGTTATGTGTACAATTTTTAAAAATTGAATATTATTAAGAAAATAACAAAGTATGACGAACTTAAATATCATTAATTTGATCAGATGCAATTTGGATTGATTTTGGACTAAGTGATGAGCATCTTGTCAATCCTTTATACACATTAAGTTTTCTAATATGTCTTGTTTGAGTCATGATTTGAACTTGGACAAAACCCGAACACCTGTAATAAAGGTAGACTTCAATACTATAGTGCTAACCAGATATGTTAGTAGATAACGTTCTATGATAGAAAAAATTGGATATTAATGTTTATAACTCTCCGAAAATCAAATTTAATGTCATTCTACAGTTTTAAGCATAAGATAAAATATCTAGCTAATTCTGGGAGTATTTTACCTGTACCTATATCCGATTTGTTGTGAAAAAGAGATATACTATAACCTATATTAATTATTTCATTACTAACCACTGTTAATGAATTAAACAATCCTTGTTGTGTTGGTTAAAAAGTAGCGGTACAAGTGGGTGTGGAAGGTACTCTTCTAATATCTTTACTCAATCTTCTGGCATACAATTCATACATTTCACTTAAAGTATTCTCTATATTAGAATTTGTAATTGGAGCATCAAAACTTACTGCATTTGAGATTTTGTGTATAACAATCTTTTTACCTTTTAAATTATATTTGGGGTCCGTGACACAAGTTAAAGAAAATAATATTGATAATTTTTCTCAATATTTTCTAAATTTTGTTTTTATCGCATATAATAACACTATTTGATTGAAATTAAAATTAGATTATTAGTAGATTTTGATAAAATGATGAAATGTGTTGTTGAAAAGTTGTGAATCCCATAAAATATATGATTAAAATTAATTATTAATTTTGACTTGGATTAAAATTTAGATATAATACTAAAATCGGGATTAGCTTCAGTAATAAGTGGTTCATATTCTTCACAAGATTTTAGTAATAGGTCTTGTGACCTACGCTAGTAACAAATTTTTCGGCTTATATTGAATGTTCAACATAAAACTCTTTGGAAGCTTGTATTCTATTAAGTGAAATTGTAACATATACTAGTGCCTCCATAATTCTATTAATCTGTACGCTAATATGTTTCCATCTTGTACAATTATATTAAATATATGAAAAACACTATAAACATTAAAAAAAACCACCAAAAGGGCATTAAGAACCCAACATTTTATCAACTACCAATTTATTTACAGCTACATTATCCAAATGAATTTTAAACTCACAACGATATACTTTAATAATGGTCATAATAGCATTAAATATATTAGTAGTATTATGAGGAAACTCAATTATTTTAAAGACAAATTTTTTTATTCATTACCAATAGTGGGTTAGTGAGCAGTTGCAGCTATTTGATCTTTTTTATTAATACCTTTCCATAACTCAAATGTAAGAGATAAACAACCACATTTTGTAAATCACGTAGTTCTAGTGAAATAATCAACACAACCAACACGAATAGTGTTTCTACAATGGTTGAAGGTAATCTTGCACGAATTCGGTGAAATATTTGTTGTTCCGGCTATGAACTTGACTATTCCCTCACGGTATCTTTTTCCTTAATAGGTCAATGTACTTAGTGTACTAGAACTAGTACCGGGAGAAGGTAAAACAAAATGGAGTTGAATTTGTGTTTCACCCATAACTCTATGGTTGGCCAAATATTTCTTGTAATTCTAATTTAGGTAGGTAGTTCCAATATCCTTTTGCTATGCCAATTTCGTTTGACAATACCTCCATACTACTTTGGATTCTTGCTTTCCATCAACTTGATGACCCGTGGACAATAATTCAAAGTGTTCCTAACATTTGGCAGTTTGTTTTATTTTTCGCTAACCCATATCGATTGAACCTACTACATTAAAATATTCTTCTTCATCAATGTCATCCAAATCAATTAGATTACTACTCCTTTGCAAATCTATAACACCCAAATCATCAGATTTTGGGATTTTATTAAGACCGCTAAAATCATTGTTGAACATAGGAGATGCACTTTGTAGTGTCAATGGTTTATTTGAGTTGACACCACCATCAAACATATTCTCAATATAGCTATTGAGATCCATTCGGTAGAAATAGAAATTGAAAATTATAAATATAAATTAATAGTTGAAGAGTTGAACTTGAAGTTATCAAATATGAACTAAAAAATAAACTAATTGTGTAACTTGTGTTTGTACGAGGAATATTAAATAATAAGGAATTGAGAATTGAGAATTTTAGATGGTAAAATGTAAACGATAAATTGTAGAGAATTTGTGTGAAAAAAAATGAAATAGAAGGTCGGGTATTTATAGTTTTTCTTAAAAATAAAATAAAATAAAAGTTAATAAGACAGCTAGGCACCATTGACCAGAAAATGTGATGTCAAAACAACCTATGAGTTCTATGTACCCATGAACCGCACACCCGAGCATTGAGCTCAGCCGAGTCGACTCACTCAAATTTTTTAGACTTGACTTGTGCTCGGGCTCGTCTTAGATGAGCTCAAGTAGCCCATGGGTTGAGCCCATACAACAAGCCAACGAGTCGTCCGATCCAATTGTCACTCCTACATGGTTGTATCACTACCCAGTTCAATTTAATTCTAAAATTTTGTACAATACTAAACATAGGAAATTGTGCATTCTAGTTTTGCTTGTTTTCTTTATAAAAATTTCTTCTCAATTCATTGATTTACTGCGACCATGTTTGATATAAATATTTTGAAAATAGATTTTGTGAAAATTTACTCTCTTTTTTTTTTTTTTTTTGGAGAACATTGGTTAAAAAGTAAGAAAAAAATTATGAGCTCACGTGCAAAATTATTTTGTTTGGAGAATATGTAATTAAAAATGAATTTTGAACCATATGTACCAAATATGGGCTAAATTAGTAAATTGTATAGTGTTGTCTATTTAACTGTTTATCATTTTGCACAAAAGCTACTAATTTTTTCTTGAAGTTTTGGGTGATATCATGTGTTTGATTTGCTTGCTAAATTCTGAATTCCAATTTTTTTATGTGAAACTATTAACTATTTTAGTTTTCATGTTGTTGACATTATTATTTATTGCTAAAGGTTTCACTTTTTTGATATTGTGTGATTGGATGAATAGCCGGTTATTTTGTTTATTGTATTTGAAACTTTGTGATAATTATATCTCGAGTTGTTGATGCAGTTTTGTGATATCAGAAAATTTGTTTTTGATTTTCTTGTAATTTTTTTTAAATCATCGGATCAACCCACTTTGACCTTAACCCTTTCTCTTTTCCAGATTGATGCTTGAACCGATTTTTAAAATATTGTTTCTATCTATTTATAAGTTCTTTTCAAATGAAGGCTCAATCATCTTGAATGATAAAATGAACATATTTGATATTTATTTCCGATTGGCAAACTTTATAAATAAATTTATTAATAGTAAATTAATTTATAAATTGTCAAACTCTATTTTTAACTATTCATTTCATTGGATCCATAAATTCTATCAATTTAATCATCACTTATTTCTATCTATTTTAAATCAAAACATTTATAAATTCTTCCAAACATAGTTTCACGGGGTGCCTTTCTTCTTAGCACAGAAAGGGATACCGTACGGCAGTAGTCTGCTCAACTGGACTATCTTCCACATATTCTCGATCGTTTTCTTTCTTCTTGGCACAGAAAGGGATACCGTGCGACAGTAGTCTAATTTCCACATTCTCTCGATCGTTTCGGGACGAAAGAAAATTTGATTACAAATTGTAGAAAGCTTGTAACATAAAATTGAGATGCATTGAAAGTAAATTGATTATTGATCGCTTGAAAGTTAGAAATTACAATTGATGAAAGCAGGAAATTACAATGGCTGGTGCAGGGGGCGAACACCAAAAATCTTGAAAGATTTTTTAAAGACTAATACCCCATATAATAGCTTGTAGAACAAAAATAAGTGATATGAGTAGACGTTTAAATAACGAGAAATCATACTAAACGTTTACCAATATCAGAACTATTTTACAATTGAAATAAACTATTACAATGGAAAAAAATTAAAACTTAAACGGAACTAATATTTATAATGTGCGGTTGAAGTTGGGCAAATTGCGATTGCGATTGGGTCAAGGGGCTTAAGTAAAGATGCGATCCTTGACACATATGCATGTCCCTTTGTTATTTCATAAATCATTTATGAATATTTAACTTTCATTTTCAATAACACATTCCAATGAATCTATAAATACTATCCACTTATTATTTACTTATTTCTATTTGTTTATAGGCTTTTGCTAAACGGGGGGCGTCGTATGCACCCCCGGAGTTAGCGAAACCCTTGTTTATAAATTCATCAGTTTATAATTTTTTTTTTCAAAACTTAGGGTTGATTTCATTTAGTCAAAAATAATAAACTCTTTCACTTTATTTTATTTTAGTTTATTGACAATATTATCCCACATTTCACAACTATGTTGTACTTTTGTTCGTGGTACCGTGTTTATTGACACCTATTCCGAGAAACCTCATTTGTACTATTTGTACACTCTTTGTGTACATTAAATATGACATTTCACTCTTGTGTACATTAAATTTGATATTTCAAGATGTGTCAAAATTTATGTTATTGATTGTTTAAAATGTTGTTAAAATCAATGTATAAAAAGCTATCACCTTACAACAATGTCAAATTTGATATAGCAAAAGTGATTTTGCACATGTTTGAGCCTCATTTTTTTTTTTTTTTTTTTGAAAATGATTTTTTTAATAATTATTTTTTTAAAAATGGTTGGTTAAAAATTAAAAAAAAAAAAAAATTATTTTTTTTCCTGGC
>CAIGRB010049663.1:7288-40161 GCA_903798255.1 Fraxinus quadrangulata | reverse complement strand
CCACCATGTATTCAAATTCATACATTTGATGTCTCTAAATTTCGAAATTATCTTCAAGAATCTTCCCAAAGACATGAAGTATCATGTCAAACAATTATACTGGGAAGATTACATAAGAAACAAAGCACGATAAGAAAACAGTGTCCATAGAGATCATCATTCAGTACTTGGAGACCGACGTCGCAGAAGATATAAACGTGCAACCAATTCCATACTATGCTGGAATTGAACCTAAATGTCAGGATTTCATATTTGACGAGCAACTATATATCATAGATTATGTCCAATATCCAATTAAGAATGACGGATTAATTTTTCATTTCAAGTATATCGTAGGAAAATATATTTCGGATTTGAATATAGTAATAGAATGCGAAGAACCAGTATATTAACAATCAAATGAATAAAATGTCCATTTTATGAAAACAATGAATTTACATTCATTTCTTACTATCTAGTTCACTTATTAATCTACCCTGACTCTTTCCCTTATCATACGCATACTATACAGTATCTGCTATCTAAACAATGTTTGAAATTTGAGTCTAAATATCATTAGGGTGTTGCTGTGAAATGCTCAAACACTCACTTATTTTCTCTCGTTTTGCTTTTAAATCATTTTGCTTATGCCATAGATTGTGTTAGTGCATGAAGCAAATTCATGGGTCTTACTCTAGATTGATACTCTTCTGAGATTAGAAGTTCTATTTGACAGTGAATATATATAGGTGGCGTCTATTATTTAATAAACAGAGCTCGACTCAAGAAGACTTATGATACAAAATTGTCCATTTAAGTTATCCCAATTTCGTTCCATGAGTTGATGTTTTTATAATGGCTTCAATGTTTATTCATTTTTAGATCAATACGCTACAAATGATGTATTTATTACTACTGCAAGGAAAAAACAACATATGAGCTCCTGCCAATGGAAAAACAAAGTAGACAAAATAGCCTGTTGAAGAGACGAACCAAAGAATAAAACTTCTACAATTATTTATTTAGCTTCCTTGCATTTCAGAATTTGTTATATTTTTGTATCTTTTGCAACTTGGTTTTCTGCTTTGGAGTGTTTACATTTTCTTACTGGAATTGAATTGATTGCTTCTAGATGTAATACTTTGAACAAGGCAGTTTTAAGGAGATTGTATATTTTACTATTGTCAGATCTCTACGCTTGTAGTTCTAATTTTCTCGGCAAAGGTCAGATCGAGTCAGAAAATGTTATCTTGGGCTTTTTTGTGAAATAGTTATTTTAGTTATAATGGCCGCCGGTCAACGGAAAAAGTGGTTAATTGCTGCCAGCTTTGTTGGCTGTTCTTCTCACCAACTATTCTGTGTAAAAAGGAAGAATATGGGATCACCACAATATGATCTAATCATGAGAGCCAACATATTTCTTGAGTGGGATAACAAGAAAATGATTGATGTTTCCTTGAGGGAGCAGATAAGCATTGCTCAAAGACACTTAATTCCATCTCATGGTCATAACTTATTGGCTGATGTAATTTCTGCTCTTCTAGAAATATTTGAGTTGGAACATCTGTTGGAGGCGTTCTCATATGAGGTAACTCTCACTTTTCATGCTTTGTTTATGACAGGACCTCATTTCAATAGATGTAGTTATTCAGGGGAGGATTGGATGCTAGTTGGCTTTTCGTTGCCAATGTTGTTCTGAAACTGAGACTATCACTCATATTTTCACTGGCTATTATATCTCCGATCAGGTATCACGGCATTTTTGGGATATTTTTCAGATACCTATGAATTCAGGAGATGGAGTTAGACAGAGATTCCAGAGATGGGGGTATCCTGGACAGTATGTTCGTTGTGGACACATTCGCACTATCATTCCTCTACTAATATTTTGGTTTCTATAGACCGAGATGAATGATGTAAAGCATAGGGTAATTAGCATGGTAGCCCACGTATCATTTGGAGGGTCTATCGCATGATCTCTTTTCTTTATATGGGAGGACTGTTTCGAGCTGTGCATTGGTGAGAGGATTTGACACTTGCACCCTTTTTTGGTATTTCTATGGACTCCCATTTCACATCTTCCCTATTCTGGTTTGGTGATGCGCTCCAATAGTGGGATCTGTCATGATCAATACTGATAGATGCATCAAGGATGGTATTGCGAGCGGGAAGGCATTATCAGAGATCACACAAGACACTGTATCAAGGTTTTCTCAACTTCGTATGGACCGTGCATGATATTAGAGGCATCGTTATGAGCTATTCTTGATGGGTTTTACTAGCTAAAGGACTCAGTCTTTCAGCGATTTGGGTTAAGTCAGATTCTACAGCAGCTATTCACTACATTACTAGATGAGGAGGACCATGGGTTATTCAAAGTATACTCAGACATATCACATACATCATATCCTTCGACGGAGATTCAGTTTCCCACATTTATAGATAAGGAAATCAGGGTACAGATGCTCTTGCTGCAGGGAGTTGGAATCATCAACGATATCAAGTATATGAACCACTTCACCTACCACGATATATTAGGGCACTAGTACAAGTTGTAGTACAAGTTGAGAGACATGGATTGTCAAGTATCAGAGTTTAAAATTTATTTTTACTTTCAATTCTTATTTTTGTCTTATTTGCATTAGTTCTTATTGTAAAGGAAATAATACTTCTTTGTTTACTGCTTTACAATTTTTCTTCATCATTTATTTCCATTGAAAGGGAAGTAATAGTTCCTCATTTACTGCTTTCATTATTTCAATGTAATCACAGTATTCATCTACCACACGTGAGGGTATATTAATAAAATTTCAAAAGTACCGCCCTCCTTTAATTAAAAAAAAGTATTTTCTAACTTTAGAAACTTAAAAACTTATTCAATAGCTCAACACAAAGATCTCGTAAACACTTATTAGAAACTAATATTCCATTATTTTGAATCGTACAAACTAATAATCTAACTTACACACAAATCCCTAAACATAGTTCAAGACAATGAGGAAACAATTTCATTCCATGGTCTTCTCATACTTGTGTATGATTTTCGATGATGAAAATTTGTAAGTTGATCAACTGTTTGACACCAAGAGAGATCTTCAAACATAATTGCATTAAAACACAACTTCAAGTCCAAAGTCAAGAAATCAAATAGGACTGCCTACACAATTATTTATATAAATGACATTGTAAGTGACATTTGCGAACAACAAAGTTTGACACAACTGATTTCTTTGTAGTTTTTAAGTATGCAGGTGAACATACTTGCCCATTGAATGTTCATCATAATAATCACAGACAAGCAAGATCATGATTTATTAGAAACATAATGCACAAGTTTTAAGACCCAATGACAATTTATAGACCTATATACATCATTTATGACATCCATCGGGAGCTCGGGTGGTTATGAGCTACCAGAAAGTCTGGAAAGCTAAAAAGCATTATAGGATTTAATGGGGTTCACCCGATGAACTATGTTAAACTAGTTTTTTATTGTGATAACATGGTGAGAACCAATCCTGGCTCGATGTTCTTTATAGAGACTAATGTCGATAACCGTTTCAAATATTTCTTTATGGCTCTTAGACAATGCATTTACTAATTCAATGCAACCCCTAATTCTTTGAGAATTAGATACCAAGATAAGTTTATTATTACTACACGTCAAGATGTAAATATTCAAATTTACTCTCTTGCATTTGGCATAGTTGATAATGACACTGATTAAGCGATACATTGGTTCTATATAAGCCTCAAGTAATAGGGGATGTCAAGAACCTTATTTTTGTAAGTGATCGAGGAAATGTTATAATAAATGGTGTAGTTGAAGATTTTCCTAACACACATCATGATTACTGCATGTACAACATACAAGACAACCTGAAGACCAAGTATCAGAGAGTGAGATTGTGTGTTATTTAGGAGAGTTGCAAAGACATGATGTTGAAGAGTTTAATAAGTACATAGGCGAATTAGAGACTAATTACATGACAAATGGGACAATTAACTAAGATGGAGGTTGAACACAGGTACATTGATAGTTTATAGTAATTCAATACAATATGATGATATAGAACAGCACAGAGTTTATGAATTCATTGTTTAAGAAGGATAATGAATTATCATTTCTCGCGATGGTCGAGTACATTCATAGAAACTTGCAGGAATTATTTCATAAAGATGTGAATTCACAAAGTACACAAGCATGCTAACTCCAGCAATAGAAGATAAATCGAAATGGCAAAGAAAGTATATGTGGAACCCGTGGATCAATTTCACTCCTCCGTAAGGAGGGACCCAATGTAAGATATATCTTGAAATTGAATGATAACACCTACATGTATAGAAGTTTCAGTTGGAGAGTTTTTTTATTTGTGCACGCAGTTGCAGTCACTATGCATAAAAGGTTTCCATAGCACACATGCTTTTACCATTACACAACTAATTTTTGGATCGGACAATTTTCCCAAATGTACGTGCAATAGATATGACGCAACTAGGCACTCTCGCTAGTTTTGTACTACTCAGGTTCTCATTCGTAGTACTCGCACAAATGTATAGTTTGTCGTAAAATATTTGCAATGTATTGTGTAATATTAATTGTTTAAGGTTTAGCATTGTGTATTTGTTTAAATATTGTATATTTTGATTATCGTAAAATATTTACAATGTACTATGTAATATTTATTATTTAAAAATTTACAAAGAATCAAACAATTAATCCCCTATTTGGTAGGGATTAAAATTCAAATTTTAATCTACGTTGAAGTCAATAATTGATTTTAATAACATATTTTATAGGATCTACAACTTTTAACTACATATTTCATCAATTTTATCAAATATACTGAAAATCTAATTTTAATACCTATCGAACAGAGGCTAAATTAGAAAACAAAAAAAAGGCTAATTAATGTAAAGTTAACATATTTACAAAGTACTTATACAAAACATTATGAGTCTCAATTGAATGCATATAAATTGTATACTAACTTTCACCTCCACTTGGACACGCGGGTTTGGTTGACTAGGGCTTCATCACATCTTCGAAATTTCAAATACTTGATTTTGAATATACTACATTCATGTAGATAAAAAGTAGGATATCAGTTAAATAAATATGATTGGAAGCTAAGTTACCGAATACTAATAAATATAAAAAAAAATATGATATTTGTTGTCTTGTTGTCGTGTTTTTCCTTACAACAGTTAGTTTATCATCAACTTAAATGTTTGCTATCCTGTCCACCTGGAAACGATGACTCTCATGGGATCTAAGATCTTCTCCATCTGCCCTAGGTGAGACATGTATGGTTGGGGTCGTAGACATGTATAGTAGATTGAATAAAAAGGGTCTCAACTACAAACTAATGTCCGTGTGATACCACAGAAATGTAGAGATGTATATAACCCTCCCACGTCATACCTAGCCTAGGCTCTTCCCATGTCACATATTTTAAGATATAATTAGACGTGATATAGTTCTTCGGGTCATTATCCTTTGAGGACTTCTCAATATTAGTAGCAGTCTTAAACAAGTAGCCTATAATAACTTTCCCAAAAAATTCGACCAAACACGAATTTGTACTAGCCTGATCTCGCAATAGATACATATCCAATTCAACATGCTACATCTGCAAAAAAATAAAACATAAATTGTACACATAACATATCAACAACATACAGTGGAAATTTGGCGTACATCGTCTGCTAGCTACCCTATGTTGTTCACCACATTTGTAAACCATGCCAAGGCATTATTAATTCTTATCTAATCTAAATCATGTGTGATTTAGGGAAAAACAATAAGTTAGCAAATGCATAAATAACTATAAGTGATAAATAGTACCGTTAGCAAAAGCATAAATTACTTACTTATAAGTGTATTTTATACACTTATTCGGGGCCTAAAATATCGATATTTGGTAATTCTTTTGATAAACTATATCTTAAATTGTTGTATTTTATATTATATAGGAAAAACTCGATGGTTGGACATGGAATTGAAAGAAATAAGCGAAAATTTGTGAAAAAAGGCAGAATCCAAAGTTTGAGGACCAAATTATAAATTCAATGGTTGATTCGGATCATAAGAAGATATCTTGAAGATTGTTAGGAGACAATTGGATGGAATTAGAACTCTAAAAAGAATGGAATATAATCAAAATCAAAGTCCAATAGCACAAGTTATATTCCAGATTTTTAGCCAAATATTGACACCGATTGTTGGCATAGTAAACGTNCAAGTTATATTTCAGATTTTTAGTCGAATATTGATACCGATGTTTGGCATAGTAAACGTCCGAATTGAGAAATTTATATTTCTAGTAAAGTTGTAGCCATTTGAGTTATCTTTCCAATGCACTTTGAATTGTTTCAATCGGATATCAAAAGAGAACGTTATGGCCAAAATACTGAATGCTGTGTAGAGACAAAAAATTTGCGCGCGAAAACAACTTTCCTTACTCGATTAGAACTCATTTGGAAACCAATTTGGACGTGATTTTCAACCAATTTTCAACTCCTACAAATAGAGAATAGAAGAATACATATTGAGACCTCTCATGTACATATTATACTCCAATATTCATCAATTATTATTATTAAAGGAGGAAAATTCATATTTTTTGTGAGATGATTGAAAGAGATTTACAAGAATTCAATCAAGTGAAAATTCAAATCAGATTTTTGGGCAAAGAAGTGAATTCGCAAATGGAGATTCGTCAAGAAACCATTGAAGAGATTCAAAATTTCAAAATTCATCTTCATCTTCTCAATTTATCAAAAATCTGAGTTTTATCTTTCCACTTAAATATTATTTCTTCTAATTTCAATATATTAGGCTAAATTTATACATTGTTAGGATGAGATGAACCATTGTTATGATATTTTTAGTTCTTAATTAATTATTTTGACTTTAATTTGATTTGATTTGATTTGTGAATGTTTATTATTATTTTATCGTTCTTTTCAATTGTTTGATCACCAATTGAATTGTTAGTGGATTTTATTGTTATCGAGAGAGACAATAGGGTTTAAGCACAATATAATAAACATTATAAGGTTCGATGGAGGATAGAGATATACCTCTATGCTTTATATGGTTTCAATAGGTGTTCTAGTACTTATTAATGCATTTATCATGTTTGTATCTTTCATCGAGAGATAGAAGGGTCACATGAGAGGAATAGATTTGATCGCTATCGAGGAAGGCTTTCAATTAAATTAGGAACATTGACCAACACGAATAATTTCAAATTGTCACTTTAATTGTTATACTAAAAATAGAATAATAAGGGGGATTCGTCATCTTAGCAATGTATCTCACATATACGAGCAAGACATTTACTTGCTTTCATTAGTTTAGTTGATATTTAGGGATTAGTATAAAAAAATCACAAAAAAAAAATGTTTGCTATTCAATTAAAGTTGAAATTAATTTTAACTCAATTGAATGCGTAGTCCTCGTGGGTTCGATACTCTATTCACTACTTTATTACTTGTTCACGATCCCGTTCACTTGCGGGAAATCAAACGACCAAGTTTTTGGCGCCGTTGTCGGGGACTACTGTTTTTGATACGTTTAGTTAATTTTAGCTTTAATCTGAATTTTACTATTTTATTTAGTTTAGTTTAGTTTAATTAAGAAAAAATTTGTGTTTCCACTTACTTTTTCGAGAACGTGTATGCGAAATTCGAGAACCGGTGATCTTGCTCAATTTGACCCGGAGATCGAACAAACATTCAACATTCGAAAAAGACAACAGTTGAAAATACACCAAAAACAAAAAAAGAGGGATATGGCAGAGGGAAATCCGAACCAAATAGTTATGGGGGCTAATCTTGAAGCAGTACAACCACATAAAGTTGCAGCCAACGAAAACGCTAGGTTGATGGGAGAGTACATGGTTCCACCGGTCATGGAAAGCCAATCCAGTATTGTATATCCGGCGTTTGGTCAAGCAAACTTCCACCTGAGGATGAACGTGATCAACATGTTCTAGAATGCGCTATAATTTTTTGGAAGAGTTTCAAAGAATCACAATGCTCATGTATCAAGATTTCTAGACATGTGTGCAACTATCGAGTATCCAGGGGTGTCCAGTGAAGCAATCAGGCTGAGGCTTTTTCCATATACGTTAAGAGACTCTGCTAGAGAGTGGTTAGACACTTGTCCACCTCAGAGCATTACTACATGGAACCAATTGAGTCAAAAATTCCTTAGCAAATATTTTCCACCTAAAACGATTGCAAAGCTAAGGGACGAGATTACAACATTCCAACAACTAGACTCGGAATGCTATTCGGATGCTTGGGAACGATACAAAGGTTTACTCCGTCAATGCCCACAACACGGATTGCAGAAATAGCTTCAGGTGTAGTACTTTTACATTGGTCTGAATCCAATAAGCAGGGCTAACGTAAACTCCGCATGTGATGGTTCTATCACAAAAAGAACCGCGGATCAAGTCTACCAAATCATGGAAGATCTGGCATTTACCAACGCACTTTGGCCTACTGAAAGGACAAGTGGATAGAGAGCTGCTGGGGTATTCGAAGTTAATTCTTTGACAGCAATTTCAGCACAATTGGCATCACGGTACAGAAGGTGGATCAGATGAACGTAGCCCAGACAATAGGACCGAAATGCAAACATTGTGGAGGGAACCACGAGAGTGTTGATTGTAATGTAGGATCTCCTTTTGTTCAGACAATGGAGGATATGAACTACGCTCAAAATTTCCAAAGACAGCAACACAATCCAAATCCTAACACCTATTACCCAGGCTAGAGAAACCACCCAAGTTTTCAGTGGAGCAACAACCAGGGTGCTCAGACCGTACCACAGCAAATTGTACCGCCAGGTTTTCCGCAGAATGAGAAGAAATCTTCATTAGAAGATCTCGTGACGAAGTTGGCGAAAATATCTACTCAACACATGCAACGCACTGATAAGAGCTTGCAAGTTCAGGGGGCTACTATAAAAAATTTGAAAAATTAGATGGGACAGATAGCAAAGGCACTCTAAAAAAGACAGCAAGGAGCACTGCCAAGCGATACTGAGACAAATCCCAAACAGCAGGTAATGGCAGTAAAAGTTGTAGAGAGTGAAGAGATTGAGGCAATCACTACACGCAGCGGGGTTCAACTTCCAGAAATCACAGTTGAGAGACGGGTAATAGTGAATGATAAGGTACCTTCCACAGATGAGGAGCAGGTGGATAAATCCGAACAACCAGATGAAGTAGTTCCATATCAAGAGTCAGAAAATCTACAGGTTAAGGCAACCGCTCCTATCAGACCTTACGTGCCTCCAGTCCCATTTCCATAGAGATTGCAAAGAATGAAGCTCGATGATCAATTTGAGAAGTTCTTGGATATGTTAAAGACACTCCACATCAACATTCCATTCATCGACGCAATTAGACAAATCCCGATGTACGCAAAGTTCTTGAACGATATGATATCTAAGAAAAGAAAACTTCCAGACTGGGAAGAAGTGGCATTGACAGAAGAGAGCAGTGCAAGGCTGCAAAATAAATTGCCACCAAAACTCAAGGACCCAGGGAGTTTCACATTACCTATTTCACTAGGCAAAGAATTTCATTTTAACGCTTTATGTGATACAGGTGCAAGTGTAAATTTAATGCCTTTATCTACTTTTAGGAAACTAGGAATTGGGGAAGTCAAAGGATCGAATGTGACGCTGCAGCTGGCAGATAGGAGCATCAGATACCCATGGGGGAAGGTTGAGGATGTGCTCATCAAAGTTGGGAAGTTGATATTCCCCGCGGACTTCCTTGTTATGGACCTCGAAGACGACCATGATATGCCAATTATCTTAGGTCGACCTTTCTTAGCAACAAGTCGAACATTGATTGACATGGAGAAGGGTGAGCTTACAGTAAGAGTGGAGAAAACACATGAAGTCTTTAAACTACATAACCCATCCAAGCAAACATCAAACCCCGAGGAGGCCAAATTTGTTGTTGAAGAAGTTCAACAAAGCTCGAAGGAGACAAAACCTAAAAATGTAGGAAGCATTGGACGAGATGAAAATGGGGAGTTCAAGGTTTGGAGGCCAAAAAGAGGATGCAAGGCTGGAAATTGCAAGGAGTGTAAGGTTGCTAGATTCCAACATGAGCCACCATAATCAATTCATCCATATAGTCTCGCTAAAGACTATAAATTAAGCGCTTATTGGGAGGCAACCCAATTTTCTAACTCTTTTATTTATTATGTTTTCTCTATCACATTGCATATAGATTTACTTTAATTATTAGTTTCCATTAGCTTTAGGCACGTTTCAATTTATAGGGTATCACCATCCTATCATATTTTTCCTTAAGCCTTTGAATTTATTGTTGGTTATTTGATTGTTTGGGCTAAGTAACACATGTTCTAAGTTATTTGATCTTTAATATTTGATTTAACTGCTATGTGCAGGAACATGATATCGTGGAACACTCAAATCAACACAGACCAAGGGGGAAAGTATGATGAAAAAGATTGTCTAACCGTCACACAGAAAAAAATTTCGGGGAGTACCTTCTTCATTTTCTTCCTCATTCCCTTATATTCTTATTTATGTTTTATGACATTGGAGACAATGTCGATTTTAAGTTTGGGGGTGGGTAAAATTTTGAGTTTTCATTTTATTATTATTATTATCATTTTGTGTGTGCTTGTTTTTCATTATTGATTTATTATATAAGAAAAAAAAATTAAAAAAAAAAAATTGAAAATTTTTGTTTTAGGTTGTGTGCTTGTGTGGGTTAGACAGTCTATCTGACAATGATGATTAAACTTGAGATTTGGTGTTGATTTATGAACTGTGGACATGTTGCATACTAGGCTGATTGAGACTTAACCTTGCAAAATTTGATATTATATGCGCACTAGAATTAAGTTAGACAGCATGATGCTATGAGTTGATTCATATATTGGATATATTGATATATTGAACATAGATATTTTACCAAAATCATAATGAATTACTTATCCTTAGACCAAATTCAGCACAGTTTGGGGGTGATTTTACTGTTATAGGAAGATACGGATGTAGACAGAGATTCCATGTGTGACAACTTTTGTATGGATTGTCTTAGATTAATGAGATAAAAATTGGGTGAAAATCTTAAGTTGGAGGTTTGTTTGCTTGAATAGGTGTTTGATAAGGGGCATTGCACTGATCAAGGAGTAAATAATAAAAAAAAATTGTGAAAATTCTCTTCGAAGCCTTTTTGACTCGGGTTATTAAGCCTGTAAGGGTGTTTAAAACCTGGTGCCCTGAAGTCATCTGATTTGGGAGTCATCGGCCTAAAGCCTGCTACATGGGTCATTTAGAAAGCTTAAGGGAGAGAATTTAAAAAAAAATCATTTGAAAAAAAGAAAAAAAAAAGTAAAAGTGGGCAAGTGCATAAAAAAATAAAAAAAAAATAAAAATTGCATTAAAGGCCTTGATTAAGCTCCAAACACTTGTTTGAGTGAATTTGACTTCTGATGAAGGGTAATTAGCCTAATTGAATCTTGGATGTCGAAGCAATCAAAGAATTGGAGAATCTTTGTTTATTGATGTGTTGACTTGCAATTGGTAAAGTCCACCTAAACTAGAGAGGGTGAGGATAGTAATGAAAAATTCAACAGTAGATTACACACTGGGAATAAGTGAGAAAAGAACAAGTTTGGGGGTGTGTGAATCATACGAGAGGTGACATGATATATTTGACCACAGAGGGTCGGGAGTTGAAGCAACTTGTAAAATCATGATTGTCTACTTAGTTCTTCATACACACACGTCGATTTTGCATTGGAAGAGTAGATATTAGTTTGGTATTGTGATTTTGAAACAGTTTGTAGATTTTGTACTATAATTTCAAATACTAAGATAAAAAAATAGATTGTCTAACTAAATATTTTTGCATGCTTGTGTGTTTGTTGTTATTTAGGGTATAATTTTGTTTGAGGACAAACAAATGTTTAAGTTTGGGGGTATTTGATAAGTGTATTTTATACACTTATTAGGGGCCTAAAATATCGATATTTGGTAGTTCTTTTGATAAAATATATCCTAAATTGTTGTATTTTATGTTATATAGGTAAAATTCAATGGTTGAACATGAAATTGAAAGAAATAAGCGAAAATTGGTGAAAAAAGGCAGAATCCAAAGTTTGAGGACCAAATTGTAAATTCAATGGTTGATTCGGACCACAAGAAGATACTTTGAAGATTTTTAGGAGATAATTGGATGGAATTAGAACTCTAAAGGGAATGGAATATAATCAAAATCAAATTCCAATCGCACAAGTTATATTCCAGATTTTTAGCCGAATATTGATACCAATTTTTGGCATAGTAAACGTTCGAATTGGGAAAAGTGTATTTCTAGAAAAGTTGTAGCCCTTTGAGTTATATTTCCAATGCACTTTGAATCACTTCAATCGGATATCGGAAGAGAAAGTTATGGCCAAAATACTGAATGCTGTGTAGAGACAAAAAATCCGCGCGCGAAGACAACTTTCCTTATTCGATTAGAACTCTTTTGGAAACCAATTTGGACGTGATTTTCAACCCAATTTCGACTCCTACAAATAGAGAACAGCAGAATACATATGGGGGAGCTCTCATGTACATATTATACTCCAATATTTATCAATTATTATCATTAAAGGAGGAAAATTCATATTTTTTGTGAGAGGATTGAAAGAGATTTGCAAGAATTCAATCAAGTGAAGATTCAAACCAGATTTTTGGGCAAAGAAGTGAAGGCGCAAGTGGAGATTCGTCAAGAAACCATTGAAGAGATTCAAGATTTCAAGATTCATCTTCATCTTCTCAATTTATCAAAAATTCGGGTTTTATCTTTCCACTTAAATATTACTCCTTATAATTTCAATATGTTAGGCTAAATTTATACATTGTTAGGATGAGATGAACCCTTGTTATGATATTTTTAGTTCTTAATTAATTATTTTGACTTTGATTTGATTTGTGGATGTTTATTATTATTTTATCGTTCTTTTCAATTGTTTGATCACCAATTGAATTGTTAGTGAATTTTATTGTTATCGAGAGAGACAATAGGGTTTAAGCACAATATAATAAACATTATAAGGTTCGATAGAGGATAGAGATATACATCTATACTTTATATGGTTTCAATAGGCGTTCTAGTACTTATTAATGTATTTATCATGTTTGTATCTTTCATCGAGAGATAGAAGGGTCACATGAGGGGAATAGATTTGATCGCTATCGATAGAGGCTTTCAATTAAATTAGGAACATTGACCAACACGAATGATTTCAAATTGTCACTTTAATTGTTACACTAAAAATAGAATAATAAGGGGGATTCGACATCTTAGCAATGCATTTCACATATATGATCAAGACATTTACTTGCTTTCATTAGTTTAGTTGATAATTTAGGGATTAGTATAAAAAAATCACAAAAAAAATGTTTGCTATTCGATTAAAGTTGAAATTAATTTTAACTCGATTGAATACGTAGTTATCGTGGGTTCGATACTCTATTCACTACTTTATTACTTGTTCACGGTCCCGTTCACTTGCGAAAAATCAAACGACCACTTACCTAGGGCAAAGAGCTTTAAACCATTTGTAAAATACCTTCTTCTTGATTAGGTCAAAATTACGAAAGAGATTGACATATGTACTATCCATAAATGTTCTCCTCTTTGTCTTGAATGTGGACGAAGAAATAACGTGCTGTGATAGCAATCTCAGCCTCTTGTCCAACACCTTAGGCTCCGTCACCTTAACAGTATGTTTTCTACCATCTGTTACCCCTTGTCTACTCTCTCACCACCACAACGTATATTCCTCTGCCATCCTTCTGTTATCCTCTCATCCATCTCCTTCCATCATCCCTTCCGCCATCTTCTCGTCTACCACCTCCGTCAACCTCTCATCACCCTCTCTTCCATAATCTTTGTAACTAGCTACATAATTTTTCCATCATTCCCTCCATCATTCTCTTGTTCACCTCCTTGTAAAACCCTTTCTATCCCTTCATCCTTACTGTTCATCCTCACCGTCTTTCCATCGTCTAACGATAGGGTTGTGCCTACTCAATTATCGCTTCCACCTACATGGCCAGTGTAAAGCTATAGGTATCATAGTCATGCTTGACATTTGATGACTTGGGCATCGGAACTCCCTCCTGAACACATGCAACATATTAAATAAAATACTCCCGACCTCATGAATAGTTGTTGAACGCATCAAGATCATTAAAACATCTAATGAAAAAATCAATATAAATGTTTTATGGTGTTTATACCTCAACATGGTCTCTAGAATAAACACCATTCCTAATTTAAGTTTATCTCCATAATCAAACAAGCCTCAAATGTAGTTTCCAACTATGAAAGAGTAACACTAGAACTACCTCCAAGATATTCGTCGAGTAGACTTTTGTTTTGATAAACTTTGGACGTAATTGCTTCTTCACTTCCTAAGTGTAACTCCCTAACAAGAGCAACTCGAATATGGAAAAAAAGACCACCTTCTCATCCCCTAACCCAAAAAATAACACATTACCGTTGATTAGCTTAGCCAACTAAGTAACTGATCGTCGATGATGTGCCCCGAGAACTACGTGCACCTTATTTGAAATGGTTTTTGATAAGTGCATTTTTACACACTTATTTTACAATCAAAATATAGACAATTATTGATTAATATGTTGAAATATAACTTAATTCTATATAATTTCCGTTTTGCAGGACAACGTGATGAATGTAGCAAAAATAATGAGGAAAAGTGGAAAAAAGACCAAATATAAGGAAATACAAAGTTCAGGGACCATGATGCAAATAATTAAAAGATGAAGCGGAAGAGGAAATGAAGATACGAATATTTGAGATCAATTAGGCTAAGGAACAAAGCATTGGATGAAGAATAAATAAAGAAAGAGGTCAAGAGTCGAGCAACCCAAGTTGGAGGAGGACTAAAACGCAGATTTTGGAAGATACACAACACTATGTGGTCGCATAGTGTTGTTTCCCATGCGGACGCATGCATTGTTTCAGGGAACGTGGACACCAATTTTCCATGAACTATGCGACTATATACACATGAACTATGCGATCGCATAGTTATGTTCGGGGGCGAATATTCAATTTCCTAATCTCGTTCAACTACCTATGGAAACAAGTGGGGATTCGCGTATTTGAACCCTAATATGTCCTAGAACACAGGAGAATGCCTCCATACACATCTTTTACCCCTTGGAGTTCAAAAATTTCTCATCAGGAACTAAAGATTTTGGTGAAGCTACGAGGGAACTCAGTTGGATTTGGTGATTTTACATCAGTTATTTATGTAATTTGGTCTTTCTTTGTTGAAAAATTTTAGGTTTAGACATTCTTTTCATAAGTTTATTTTGAAATTGACTTAACTTTTATTAAACTTTTCATAGATTCAGTCATGCTTTGTCTATAGAAGAATTATTTGTTGAGTTTTAATTTCATTTATTTTATTGGTGGATTGATTACTCTTTATGCTAGGTATATATGGTTGTTTTTCGAATCTTATTCCATTAAAAAAGGTGTAAGTGTTATAAGAAATCTAGATTCTAAGATTACAATTGAATTAAATTGATTTCTAACGTTATATCTCCCGGTTAGAAAGTTGGGTAAAACATCTCTAATTTAGTAAATAGAATGAATAATTGATGTGAATGATCAAATCCAATTGAGGGAATTCTGATGCTTCACTATCCCAAATATTGATTTTAATCCCAATCTAGCAATAAATTTTACTACACATTCAAAAAAACAATCATCATTTGGATTCCTTAAGCATTTCAACCATCTCCCTATGTAATTGACACCCCAAAGCTGTGCTATAACTACTGCATTATTCTTTGGGTGTAATCATATTTTGGCACCATTATCGGTGAGACGATACAAGAAACTAAGGGATTAACAGAAAAATGGTGACATCGTTCCTTTATTACTCTTTAGGTTATTTAATTCTCTTCATTGTTCCCTATTCTCACATAGTTGGTTGTCATATTTTATGAGCAGGAATCAAGGCCAACAAGGAGAATTCACCGAAGGACCTCTTACAGTGTTTGAATCTCTTTCTAACCCTATTTTTGACACTGCATCAATTGCTACGAACATTACACTACACAACACCATGACAGATAGTGAGCATGAAGATGCGCCTTATAGAACTCTACAGGATTATCTTCATCCCACTCACACATCTACATCATCATGCATTATATTTCCACCTAATATATCACGTATAGACCTTAAATCGGGAATGATTCAACTTCCTCTCACTTTTCATAGAGTTGAAAGTGAAAATCCATATGTGCATATTAGAAAATTTGAGAAGGTGGTTACAACCTTCCACAATCAACATAGTACGGCGGACGCAGTCAGACTTAAATTTTTTTTTCATCTTCACTTAAAGAAAGAGCAAAAAACTGGCATATTCCCTGAGACCACGTTCGATTAGAACATGGGGTGAAATGACTTAAGCCCTTTTTAGCAAATACTTTCCTCATCATAAGACTAGTGCCCTGAAGAAGCAAATTTCTTCATTTGCTGAAAAAGATAGCGAGACCTTATACCAAGCATTGGAAAGATACAAAGAGTTACAAGCCCTTTGTCCTCACCATGGTTATGAGAGTTAATGTATTGTGAATTATTTTTATGAAGGACTAATACTTAGGCAGCGTCAATTTTTTTAGATGATGTGTAATGGTGAGTTCTTGTCAAAAGACCTAGAGGCCATAGAGTACTTAGATGACCTTGCTGAAAAAGCTCATACTTGGACTGGACCTAGCACTTCTGATAGGACCAATAGATCACGACCCATAGAAAAATTTTCTAGTATGGGTATTTATCATCTTAGGAAGAAGGATAGTCTTAGAGCTAAGGTAGAGGCCCTTATTAGAGAACTTTAAACCCTACATGCTAAGAATTCAAAGCCTACCCATAATGTTGCCTGTTTTAAGTCCTCTGGAACTTGTTGTGTGTGTGGTGGAATTGATCATCCAGTGCAAGAGTGTTTCACTCTAGCTGATATGAGGGGGTTTATGAGGAACACTGCAATATTTTAGGTATGTATAAAAAGCTTTATGCTCCTTTTTTCTGATACATACAATCAAGGGTGGCGGAATCACCCCAATTTTAGTTGAAAATCTGAAAACCAGAAACATGCCCATCCATCTAGAGCTTTCAATACACCTTCATTTCAGCCCACATCTTCTAGGAACTCTTAAGAATATACTTTACATGCTTTTTTAGAGACACAAGGTAAGAGCAGTCAAAAGTTTAAAACTATAATCACTCAAGTGGTTGAGGAAAAACAAAGAGATAAAAATCATATGTCTAAGTTGACTAATGCTTTAGCTATAGTGGAACGTGGAAAATTTCTAACTCAAGCTCAACCAAATCCTAAGTGACAACATATGACTCAAACTTCAAGTTCAGAAGAAAATGAGTTTAAGGAATTGAATGCCATCACAACTCAAAGTGGGAAGGTTATAGAACCAATTACCAAGTCTAAGGAGTCTAAGGAAAATGAAAAAGACTATAGTAATTCTGAACATAGCAGTCCTAGTAAAGTAGTAGAAAATCTAGCTAGAGTGCCTTTTCCTTAAACTCTCAAGCCTACCATGAAAACTACTGGTCAATACAATGAGATCCTAGAGTACCTTAAGCAAGTAAAAATTAACCTACCTCTCTTGCATGTGATTGCCCAGGTTCCTATCTATGCTAAAATCCTCAAAGACTTATGTATTGTGAAGAAGAAACATCATGTCAAGAAAACTACTTTCTTGACTGAGCAAGTGAGTGCGGTGATCGAGCAAAGGGTCCCACCAAAATATAAGGACTCGGGTTGTCCTGCCATTTCTTGCATCATTGGGAGCCGTGAGTTTGCACAAGCTCTATTTGATTTAGGAGCTAGTATTAACCTCATGCCTTATGCTATTTATTTGTTGTTAGGTTTCGGTGAGATAAAATCTACATCTGTAGTTTTACAACTGGCTGATCGGTCTACCATAAGACCTAGAGGAGTAGTTGAGGATGTTTTGGTACAAATTGACAAATTTTATTATCCTGTTGATTTTTTAGTTCTAGACTTGAAAGTTGCTGTGAATGTTGATTCTAAAATACCTATAATTATTGGAAAACCCTTCTTTGCCATAGCTAACACTCTTATAAATTGCAGGAATAGTTTAATGAAGTTATCTTTTAGGAACATGACTTTAGAAGTCAATATTTTTTACAACACTGAATAGCCTAGGAAGGATGATGAATGTCATCAAATATACATGATTGATGCACTCACTTAGGAGGAAGCATCTGCAACTGCTGACTTTGACCATATGAACTCTTTTATCTTAAATTCTAAAATCCAACAAGTTGTGATAATGAGGAATATGCTAAATTTGTGCTATTTTTGCAAAATCTCAGAATTTTGGGACATCATCATGGCAGCCCAAATTCGAAAAATTACCAAAAAGGAGTTGAGGGCAGCAATCGTCAAACATTGAGAGTCCCAAACTAGAGTTGAAACCCCTGCCCCATGACTGAAACACGTGTTTCTTAGACCAGGTGATACTTTTCCTGTAATTATATCTTCAGAATTGAATATTTTGCAAGGCGAGCAGATTTTAAATATTCTAAATGAGTATAAATCCGCATTAGGATGGACCATAGCTGACATTAAGGGTATTAGTCCTTTAATTTGTTCACATATGATTCACCTAAAAGAGGGAACAAGTCCTAAAAGAGACCTACAATATAGGTTAAACTCCACAATAAAAGAAGTTGTGAAAAATGAGGTGTTAAAACTATTAGATGCGGGTATCATTTACCCAATTGCGGATATTAAATGGGTTAGTCCAACACAAGTGGTCTCTAAA
Organism: Fraxinus quadrangulata; assembly: GCA_903798255.1. Classification (NCBI taxonomy): domain Eukaryota; kingdom Viridiplantae; phylum Streptophyta; class Magnoliopsida; order Lamiales; family Oleaceae; genus Fraxinus; species Fraxinus quadrangulata. Next base: position 21,266 of record CAIGRB010049663.1, on the reverse strand, counting down.
AATTTAGGTGTTACAATGGTAAAAAAATGAATTAGGTAAATTAGTTTCTACTAAGAACTGCTACTCACAAGGACCATTTTCCTCTTCCTTTTTTGGACCAAATTCTGGAGTGTGTAATTGACCATCCTTTTTACTGCTTCTTAGATGGTTATTCTGGTCATTATCAAATTGAAATTGCTTTAGAAGACTTGTCATTTTGGTACCTATGCATTTTGTAGGATGCCATTTGGATTATGTAACACTCTTGCTACTTTTCAAAGATACATGATGAGCATATTTAATGATATGGTAGAAAATTGTATGGAAGTTTTCATGGATGACCTAATTGTTTTTTGAACCACTTTTGATGCATGCTTGTTGAATTTGAAGAAAATTTTAACCCGGTGTGAGGAAAATGGGTTAGTTTTGAATTGGGAGAAGTGCCATTTTATGGTACCTTTAGGCTTTATCTTAGGGCATGTAATTTCATCTAAAGGGATAGAGGTTGATAAATACAATATTGAATTAATCTCTAAATTGCCTACACTTAAGAAAACAAAAGATATTAGATCATTTTTTGGCCATGCGGGTTTTTATAAGAGGTTTATCAGAATTTTTCATCCATATCTAGACCATTATGTAACCTCTTAGCCAAAGATGTCACTTTTGAATGGACCCTAGCTTGCCAAGAGGTGTTTGAAACGCTGATTGACAAGCTAACTTCAGCACCCATAATGCAGTCACCTGATTGGACATTGCCATTTGAGATTATGTGTGATGCAAGTGATTATGTGGTAGGTGTTGTCCTTGGGCAATGAAAAGAAGGTAGTCCTTTTGTAATCTACTACACTAGTAAAACTCTCAACAGTGCTCAAATGAATTATTCCACTACTGAAAAAGACTTACTGGTCGTAGTTTTTGATCTTGATAAATTTCGCTCTTATTTAATTGGCTCTCCCATTACAATTTTCACAGATCATGCAGCTCTTAAATACCTTCTTGCAAAGAAGGATGTTAAGGCACGTTTAATATAGTGGATTTTGCTGTTGCAAGAATTTGACACCACCGTTAAAGATTAAAAAAAAGAGTGGAGAATGTGGTAGCCAATCATTTGTCACGGCTAACTTTTGAGGACAATGCGAATCCATTACCAATTAGAGATGACTTCCCAAATGAGCATTTATTTTATGTTTCCTCTATATCATTGTTTGCTCACATTGTAAATTACTTGGCTGCAGGTAAAATTTCAGTAGAGTGGAGTGTACAAGATAAGAGGAAGTTCATAGTTGAGGTAAGTAAGTTTTATTGAGATGACCCATGTCTATTTAAGTACTGCTATGATAAGATTTTGAGACGTATCCCTGATGAGGGGATACCTAGCGTACGCAATTTCTGTCATGCCCAAGCATGTGAGGCCATTTTTCCATGAAAAAGACCGCAGCAAAAATTTTGCAATATGATTTTTATTGGCCTACTTCGTTTGAAGATACTAATATTTATTGTAAATCTTGTGAGAGGTGCCAAAAACTTGGTGCTTTGTCCCAGCGTAACATGATGCCATTGAACCCCATTTTAACGATAGAAATATTTGATTTTTGGGGAATTGACTTCATGGAACCCTTTCCACCTTCTTTTGATTACTTATACATCATTGTGACGGTAGACTATGTGTCTAAATGGGTAGAGCCAGTAGCTTGTAGGGCCAATGATAATAAAACGGTTGTTAAAGTTCTTAAAGAAAATGTCTTGTCTAGGTTTGGCATAACACGAGTTATTATTAGTGACAGAGGCATACACTTTTGCAACTGTTCATTTGAAGCACTAATAAAAGAGTATGAAGTTGTTCATAAAATTTCTACCACTTATCATCTCCAAACTAGTGGACAAGTAGAATTGGCTAATAGGGAAATCAAACAAAATTTGGAAAAATCGGCGAACCTCAATCGTAAAGATTGGTCCTTAAGACTAAATGATGCACTTTGGACCTATCGTACAACTTTTAAGACCTCCTTAGGCATATCATCTTATAAATTTGTTTTTGAAAAGCCCTGCCATTTACCTGTAGAGCTTGAGCACCAAGCCTATTGGGCCATCAAACACTTTAACTTTGACCAAAGAGATGTGAGGTAAGCTTAGAAAGTTTCAGTTAACTAAGTTGGAAGTGTTACGAAATGATGCCTATAAGAATTCTAAAATCTACAAGTAAAAAATGAAAGCATTTCATGATAAACACATTCATAGGAAAATTAATTCTAGACTTTATAAGCACCCAGGAAAACTTCAATCTAGGTGGATTGACCTTTTCATGGTGAAACAAGTTTTTGAAAATGGGACAATTGAAATTGAGGATCCTAATGATAATAGAGTGTTTAAAGTGAATAGGCAGTGTCTCAAGATAGTTTATGGACAACATGTGCCTGCAGTGGAAGAAGTTCCTCTTCCAGACCCGTTTACCATCCTTGACATCACTCTGGTATGTTCTTTACTTTACTTTTTTATATATTAGTTTTGTTTTTAGGTTTATTTTCGTTTGTTGCTTTATTTTTTCAATTGAGGACTTTTCAGGTTAACCATCGTTTAGACTCTATGCTGATTTACTTCTGTATTCAGGTGATATCCTTCCCTTTGGTCGGCATGTGTAGACATTGAGGACAATGTTCGATTTAGTTGGGAGGAGTTCATTGCTGAGTTTGTTGTGAATTGCATAATCATCATCGAAATTTTTCTATAAAAAATGTTTTAATGGTGGTAGTCTATGCGACCACATAGACTAACCAGTAATGTGGTCGCATATAGAGCATTAGGGCCTAAATTAGCCCCGAATGTTTGCTCTATGCCACCACATTAGTTTCTTCTATGCGGTCGCATAGAGCAGAAACCAATTTTAAATACACACATACACAGACACACCTACATAATTTCAAAGACACTCCCACACCTCTCGACATTCACACACACAACACTTATCAAATTCATGTATTCATCTCCATTCATCAATCTTCAACATCAACATCAACGCAAAGGTATGTAATTAAACTCTCTTGCCCTCATTCTATAGAAGTTCTTAATTGATGATTTGAAAAAAATAATAGATTGAATGCTTGAGATGGAGTAAGGGAATTAGGTAGATGATGGAGATTATAATTTGAGTTGAATTGAGAAAATTAGGCCTTGATTAAAACCAAGTTCTTGGAAATTTAATGAAAAAAAATATAATGCTTGAAATGTGTTTGATGAATTACATTAGTGAACATGTGTGTTGAATAAGGATTAATTTCAAATTTGAAATTGTTGATGTGTTATGGATTGCCTTTTGTGTTGAATTTTATTGGCAAATATATTGAAAACACCAAAACTCGAAATGTCATACATAGGCATGACATGGCTTGCAAAACTGACTTCACATTACTCACTTCGTCCTTCTGTTTTCTAACTCAAATAAATTCTGTTTGATCTTAAATTTGAATATGTGTTAACTAATGAACATTCTTTCTTATGCCTGGAGATTGCTCGAGAATATTTCGATTTTTCTCGAGGGTCTACGAAAGCAAACATGCTTAGTCAACATGATTTTAAATGCATAATTTCCTTTGTTTGAGTGGATATGGGGTTTATGCACTACATTTTGAACTTTTATGATAAAACATATGTTTCAATACACATTTTGTCAAGCATAGCTTCGTTACATTGCATCATGCTTTGTTTAATATATTACTTGAATTTTTTAGCTTATGACATAAGTTTAGGGATTTGATGTTCATCTTTTTATATTATCTCCAAGTACTATGGTATTCATTTATGCATCACAGTTAACTTACATGATTTAATTCTTGTTGTGTTTGTAGAATGCCTCCTAAACGCACCTCCAAAGGAAAGGAAAATGTGGCCTCTACTTTGGGTACTGATGAACAAGGGGACCTGAAAAAGGAAGACGGAGATTTTTGGATCAGGAGGCCACCATGCGATACTCAGATGTTATTAGCCACTGGGCACTGCTTCCAGAACGGTCGGTCATATTAGAAGATTTTCCAGATTTGAGATCGTGACTTTGGTACAAAACTGCGATTGGGATAAAGTGGTTGAAAGACCTCACCCAGTATATAAGGGTCTGGTTCGTGAATTTTATGTGAAATTCAATAGTAACATAGACACTCCGGGGTCCGACCATCTACATCAGACGTGGGTAAGGGACAAATGGATCATGTTAACACCTGCGGTAATACATGACTAGTACCAGCGAACTTGGGATAATATTGTTTCTATTCTGACAAATGGATCATGTTTACACCTGAGGTAATACATGACTATTACCAGCTAACTTGGGATAATATTGTTTCTATTCCTGGAGATTTCCTATGGAACACAATCGGGGAAGTCCTACTTGGGCATGAGGATGCGTGGCCGCTATAAACTTTAGCATGGCATCAGATTGAGCTTAACCGTCCATAGCCATTCTATGGCTATTTATTTGTCATAACATCGAGCTAACCTCACATAATACTAAATTCAACGATCCGATGGCCGGTTTTATCTATTACTTGGTTAGAGGACATAAAATTGACTTGACCATCTTTATTTTTTATCAGATTCATTCTCAGGGTGTCTGGGGAGATCGTCAGCTTTCGCTGATTTTTTCAAGTCTGATCAGTTGGATCTACAATAGTGTGGGCATCACTATCCCATTCGGGAAGCTTCCCGAGAAACCTAGTCCTTTCATTAAGCGCTCTACCTTGGAAGTTCAGGATCGAGCTTGGGAAAAACACAGAGAGAAGCAAGAGAGGGAGCGATAGAGACAGCAGTAGGCTGTACAGGGTCAGGGAGTTGAGGACGCTGAGATGCCTGAGGCACCACCACCACCACCGACACCAATGGATGTTGATGCACAGTTGCTAATACAGATGTTCGCCACTAAGACTGGCTCTAGTTGGGATATTGAGAGTTTTCAGCAGACTGTGGGCGCTATGGGCATGGATATCCAGACTGCGAGAAATGACATGCTGAGCACCAGAAACTTTGCTTCTACTACTAGTAGGGTTGTAAATGAATCGGATATGGATCGGATATGTCTATCCGATCCGATCCGATAATTCAATGAATATTTGATTGTTAAATCCATATCCGATTTGTTATGTTATCGGATATCCGATCCGATAATCCAATCCGATTTTTCCAAATAAAATAATTTTATGTTCTTTAAAAAAATTTGAACTAATTTGAGGCTCACCTATTTTTACTAGCAAACTCAATAGTGACTTCTACCATTATAATTTTCTTTTTTAAAGGAGAGATCATCTTCAAATTTTCTATTGACATTCGATGTGGGATAAGGTAAAATTGAATTTCAATTCTAAATATAAATATTTTATTTCATTATTCTCATGAACAAATCAAATTATTTGTTACATATTAATTATTAGTTTTTGAAGTTGTAAAATGAATTACAATAATAAAATGAATTAAGAAAAATATAGATATTTATTTACTTTAAATTAGTAAACTAAAATTAAAAAGATCTATTGTTTTTATAATATTTTACATTTATGTGTATAGCTATTTATTCAATTTGACAACCGATTGATTCGATATCGATTCAACCCCGGTTCGACTTTTTTACTCTTGATCATCTTCCTTTTTCGGGTCGATTTTTAAAATATTGGTTGAAATCAACTTTCTTTTTTTTTTTCAAAATTTTCAATTCTTAAACAGGTTTAATAATTATAAGTTTTTCAACTTTTTTTATGTTTTGAATTTGATTACTTTTTTATTCTAAATTTATTTATTTTCTCATTTATTTATTTTAGTGACAAATAATATACCATAAAAATATTTTACCTGCTCAATTATTCATAACAAATCGGATCGGATTGTTATTTGATCGAATTGACCTATATCCATTTAGTTTATGGATTATCGGATTCGAATCTTGATCGGGTTATCGGATTAAGACCCTAAATCCATCTCCTATTAATTTCGTCGGATTCGGATCAGATTTGGATCAAAATCCAATCAATTGACAGCCCTAACTGCTAGTAGGGAGTCCTTAGCTGGGAGACGGGAGGTTGAGGTCCTGAATGGAGGTTGAATAACTATGTGGGCAGAGTCGATGGGATTCAGCTGAAGGCTAACGAGATTTGGGGACTGCTTAGGTAACATCGAGAATGAGGTTCGAGAATAGTCTCTACACATTCAGAGCATGCATGCCGAGCTCACACAACAGTCCACGATGATGCGACGATGCTCGCATGACTCCCTCCACCATGGTACATCTGGTTTCGATTTCCATCCACCACCTCTGTACTGATCGGGGGAGTATTCTGAGCACCATTTTCTTTACCTTATTGTATATTTTTCTTATTCTCTACGTGCTTTTCAATTTTGCATTATGTTATAGTTTTGTGTGCTTGCGTGGGTTTAACACCTATGCTGATTATGATGTTGCATATTGGAATAGGTATGAACGGTGAATAATGAAAATAACGCAGTATTAGATTAGTAAAAACTTGTTTATGTAAAACCTGATATTCTCTATGCACGATACACATGTTTAACTTATTGAGTTAGTGATTCGGTTTATTATGAAGAGAATAGTTGAACATAGTAAGTAAACACAAGTAACATCTATAGTAGTCATCTATAATCTAACTATAGGGTAGTTTGGGGATAATTGAGCTGTTACATGGGAACATTGAGATCAGTAGGGATTCGTGCATGAAAATTATCTTGTGTGGATTATCTAAAACCAATGAGACGAAGACGAGGTGAAAGTTTTAAGTTAGATGTTAGTTTTAGAAATTGAACGTCTAAAAGAAAATGGGTGTTGTACTAATCTTTGAGTAAACAAAAGCATATTCTTGAGCCTGTATAACTCGGGTGATTAAGTCTGTAAATGTGATTTAAAATCTGGTGCCCCATGGTCATCTGATTTGGGAATCATCGGTTTAAAGCTCATTACATGGGTTATATAGAAAGCAAATGAGAAAATGTTCGAAATAAATAAATAAATACACAACTACATTGATTAGGCCCCATATATTTGGTTGATAGAACTATACCTTTGATGAGAGACAAATAACTTATTTCAGTTTTAAAGGTTGAAGCAATAAAAAATATAGGAGAATCTCGACTTATTGAAGTGTGAACTTGTAATGGTGAAATCTATCCAAGCTAAGGGAGGATAAGTCAAGATTCGCGTATTTGAACCCTAATACGTCCCAAAACACAGGAGAACGCCTCCATAAACATCTTTTACCCGTTGGAGCTCAAGAATTTTTCATGAGGAACTAAAGATTTCGATGAAGTTACAAAGGAACTCGGTTAGATTTGGTGATTTTACATCAGTTATTTATGTAATTTGGTCTTTCTTTGCTAAACAATCCTAGATTTAGACATTCTTTTCATAAGTTTATTTCGAGATTGGCTTAAATTTTATTAAACTTTTCGTAGATTCATTCATATTTTGTCTATCGAAGAATTAAACTATTTGTTGAGTTTTAATTTCATTTATTTTATTGATGAATTGATTACTGCTTTATGTTAGGTGTATATGGTTGTTTTTCGAATCTAGATTGTAGAATTACAATTAAATTAAATTAATTTTTAATGTTATATCTTCCGATTAGAGAGTTAGGTAAAACATCTCTAATTGAATAAATAGAATGAATTATTGATGTGATTGATCCAATACAATTAAGGGAATTTCAATTCACTATCCCAAACATTGATTTTAATCATACTCAAACAATAAATTTTACTACACATTCAAAAGAACAATCATCCTTCGGATTCCTTAAGCATTTCAACTATCTCCATGTGGAATCGACACCCTAAAGCTGTGCTACAATATCATATTATTTTTTGGGCATAATCAATTTTCATAAGTATGATTGGTGCAATACTGTTTGTGTTGATCATCTTGGCCTTGTAATATTTTCTTCGTACACCTAAAATTACAGTTAGATATTACTTTTCAAGATGTTCTTTTAATCTAGGATCAAAAGCATGCTCCATCATGCAATAACTTATTATTATTAATAACTTATATAAGAAATTAATGAACATTGCATAATATCTAGAGAACTCGAAAAAACAATTACACTAACCAATAAGAAATTATATTTATAGGAAGAAATCAATTTCAAATTATACTACTAATAACCCATTTCAAATTTCAACAGAAAAGAGAGAACTTACCTCCCCTTCCTCGCCGCATGGAACACGCTGATTTTCCTAGTTTTAAAATTCATTTTTTGCCCAAAAAAAAAAAAGGGTATCAAATGGGGCTCTTAACATTTTATTGATGAAAATGATCAACGATTCACGATCGCCCGTGCTGATTCGAAATCTTGGATCCGCCACTGCCTATCGAAATTGTGTCGATCATAATATTTTTCTTCTTTATTCATATTTAATCGTATCTACAACTATTATGTACTACTCATTATTCAGTATGAACAAAACTACAACTTTTGTTATATCGAAACTTGAAAGTGAAAGAGCAAGATTTCTAACTCAATTTGTAGTTTGTCCCATAGATTAGCTTATGTTAATTAAGTAATTTTAGTTAACTCGCAAATTAGTTGAATCGAAATGATCAATAATTTTGAAACTCGTTATCAACTTGATCTAGTTTACTAGTTAGTTACAAAGTAAACAAGTGTCAGCTTATAATTAAATTAATAAAAACCAGCTTCTCTAAATGGACTAGATTCAGGTATTACTCTTAAAAATACTAGATTCCCTTTCGGACTTGCCCACCACTTGTTCGATTTAATGTTTCTTTGACATTACAAAGCATATAATTTTACCACCAACAATAATACTATATTTTATTATAAGATAACAATATTCTAACGGGTTAGCCGAAAACTTGAAATCCATTTGAATTCAACATTTTCACGTTATTAAGTCCACGTTTGATTTTGGTAAAAAGAAAAAAAGGGTAAAAATTAATAATTAATTTTAACCACAAATTTCATGAAATTTACAATCTTGATGAACTTTTCAACCACAAATTGTATCAACTTTTATTAAAATTTATTAAAAACTGAGCCGTAAGGTAAATGAGCTCATCCTCTATAAGCTTTTGAAAGAGCCTGCAATATAGATTAGCAAAGAAGTAAATTATTAAACAAAACTTGATAAAATCAATAAATATTTTTTTTTTAAAAAAAAAAAAAAAAAAAAAAAAAAAAAAGATTTGGGATATGGATTATGTTTCCCTTCGAGAAAAATGTGCCAAGAGCGGTAAAATTTGAAATTAAATTGAATATTTTTATTTATTTACGTAGATAAATTAAAATTTAGTGACTTAACTTCTTGAGCAACATGGGATGGGGTGGGTCTCAATGGAATGGTTAAATTTGAAATTAAATTGAAGTTGATCTATCCTAATTAGATAAACTAAAATTTTAAGGAAAAATTGCAGTAGTGGTCCCAAACCTTTCATATTTTTACAAATTTTACCATAACCTTTAATTTGTACCCGTCACAGTCACAAACCTTTCAAAAATATATAGCAGAAATCCAAATGGACAGTTTCCATCCATTTAACTGTTAGTTGACAAAAAATAGTAGACTTTGACCAATTTTAACAAAATTAAAAGGGGCAAAATGGTAACTATACAATTTTCTCATTAAATAAATAAAAAATAAAAAACACCTCTCTTCCCAGACAACACTGTCGATATATTGTCGGCACCACCAGCACCACCTTTGTACCGGTACCACCACCCCCTATATCATTCCCCAACCCCACTCTAACCAATTTTCCCCAAAACGTCGTCGCCGCCACCACCACCATCACCACCACCACCACAATCAAATCAAAACAAAACACTCAAATCCACAATTTTCTCCACTATTTCAAGCATAATCATTCATTCATCCTCAAAATGTCAGTATCTATAGTCGACGGGTTGTATTTGCAGCCGATGACTATAGCTGAAGCGCTCAAATCCTTGAATCCCAAAACCCAATTTCTCTTTGTTGGGACCCTCTAAAGTATGGAGGCCAAGGCTGTGCTATTTTCCAGCTACCCTTTTACCGCTTTCCTTTGGCCTTTCGGCTACCCAATTTTACTTATTTGCTGATAAAAATTGTGTGGCTTTTGACAAATTATAAAATCATATTTCATCCATGGTCGTTGAAGTTTTCAACAAAATCCCAATTTAATCACTAAAATTTGAGAAAATTACAGCAACGGTCCCAAACCTTCCACATTTTTGCAGATTTTACCCTAACATTTAATTTGTGCCAGCCACAGTCACAATCCTTTCAGAAATATGCAGCAGAGGTCCAAATGGACGATTTTCATCCATTTGACCGTTAGTTGACAAAAAATAATAGATTTTGACCAATTTTGATAAAATTAAAAGGGACAAAATGATAACTCTACAATTTTCTCATTAAATAAATAAATAAAAGAAAAATAAAAAATAAAAACACCTTTCTTCCCAGGCAACACTGTCGGCACACTTCCAACACCACCACCCCCTATCTCTTTCCCCAACCCCACTCTCACCAATTTCCCCCCAAACCAAAGCCATTCCCGACACCGTCTTCCATCGCCATAGCCACCATCTACACCTGCCTGCCAAATAATAAACAAATCCTCACACTCGTTTAGCATCTGATAACATGAATTCAACAGTGAAAAATTGATTGTTTGGTATCGATAAAAAAAATTGATTGTCTGGTCACCTAACGAGCGCCTCCCCAACCCTTCTTTTGCAACATTTGGGAAAAAAATGATGTCTGGCCACCATCTTAGACACCAGCTTCATTAATGACCTCACTGGATTTCCACACACCACACACTTACTCCTCTGTAGAAAAGACTTCACAATCAAATCAAAAGCCACAAAAATTTTATCAGCAAATAAGGAAAATTGGGTAGCCGAAGGAGCTAAAGGAACGGCAGTAAAAGGGTAGCCGAAAAAATAGCACAGCCTTAGCCTCCATACTTTTGGGGGTCCCAACAAAAAGAATTTGGGTTTTGGGATTCAAGGATTTAAGTACTTCAGCTATAGCACCAGTGCCCCACGGCTATAAATACAACCCATTGGCTACAAATACTGACATTTTGAGGACGAATGGATGATTATACTTGAAATAGTAGAGAAAATTGTGGATGTAGGTGTTTTGTTTTGGTTTGATTGTAGTGGTGGGGTTTTGAGGGAAATTGGTGTGAGTGGAATTGGGGAAGAAGATAAGGAGGTGGTGGTGCCGGCACAGAGGCGGTGGTGGTACTGGTGGTGTCGACAATATGCCGATAGTGTTGTCTGGAAAGAGAAGTGTTTTTTGTTTATTTTTTTATTTATTTAATGAGTTTGTCCCTTTTAATTTTGTCAAAATTGGTCAAAATCTACTATTCTTAGTCAACTAATGGTCAAATGGATGAAAATCATCCATTTGGACCTCTGTTGCATATTTCTGAAAGGTTTGAGACTGTAGCTGACATAAATTAAATATTAGCATAAAGTCTGCAAGATTTGGGACGGCTGTTGCAATTTTCCCTAAACTGAATGGAAGTACCGGTTGTCAAGACAGAGCGAGTGAGGTGTAGTTAAGATAAAAATGTGCGGATGAAATGAAAAACAGGTGAAATTTGGGAGTTCCGAGAATGTAATGGTTTATGCCTTTTGTTGTCTATTCTTTCTCGCACCTCGTTCGCTCTTTTAATCATTCAATTCAAGATTTCAAAACCCTTAATTCCCAAATCTTTCCATCTTCACTCTGTGGATGCATTCAGGTAAATAAATAACAAGAGCTTTATAGACAGAAAGAGGGAAAAAATGGCGGAGACAAGAAATAATAATAAGAAAGAGGTGATCCGATTAGAGCCAGAATCTGTCATTCCAATTCTCAAGCCTAAGCTCACCGTGCACCTAGCCAACCTCATCGGTAATTTATTTTATTTCATATTCTATGTCGCTCTTTTGATTTGTCACGTGTAATTTCTAGTTTTTCGAATTTGAATATGTGGGTCGCTGCTGCACCATTTGCTTCTCATTTCTAAAGTTTTTGCTTTTCTTAATTATAATGGGGACTTGTTAATTCACCTTTAATTTGAAAATCTTGCTTAATTCTAATTACTCGTGATTCAGGGAAAAAGAAAATTAGGATAGAACAATATCAGGGGAATGTTTCTTTTCCTATTTCAACTAATAAAATAGAATTGAAGTCAATTAAGCAAGAGAGAGAGAGAGAAAGAGTAAATAATTGCTAGGATTTTTTTGCATTTTGGCACGAACTTGGTGGCGCTGTCTTTGTTTTGAGTGCACCGTTTTCGCTGTTCTGCAGAGCATACTTCTGATCGCACTGAATTTCTGAAACTCTGCAAGAGAGTTGAGTACACAATTCGAGCTTGGTATCTTTTACAATTTGAGGATCTCATGGTAAAGTTTCCCGATTCATTGGATGGAAATCTAAATTCCTTCTAGGAGAAAGCTGATTTTCCCTCCCTCTTTTTAATTCTTCAGTAATTATGTTTATGTGCATGCAGCAATTGTACTCCCTCTTTGATCCTGTGTATGGGGCGCAGAAATTGGAGCAGCAGAACTTTTCTCCAGATGAAGTTGACATTCTTGAACAGAATTTTTTGATGTACTTGTTTCAGGTAGAATGCAATACACAAGAAGGAAGAGACTCGTAACATGACAGATGCCCACAGTTTTGCTTATTTTTGTGTTGAGACTCTGTTTGCTATTCAGAAACGCAGAAACTTAATTAACAAAGTGTTTCCAAATAAATTGTGCTTATACACAGTGCACAAATAGATGTTTGTGTAACATCGATGATTAGTTAGGTGTTTTTTTATGTCTACGATTACTTTTATGTCTGCTATCCACAAATACATCGTCAATCAAGTTAGCAATATGCTGCCCATTTTCTTGGGTGGAGGGCGAAGGGGGAAATGAGTGTATGTTATGGCTCTTCAGATCTTCCTTTTTTATTTGTATTTCATTTTGAATTCATTTTTATCTTATTGTGCAGGTGATGGAAAAGAGCAATTTCAAGGTAGCCACTGATGAAGAGATTGAAATTGCACATTCAGGGCAATATCTTCTCAATCTTCCCATTACAGTTGATGAATCTAAGGTATGCTGATGTACATATGTGATTGATTCAGACGTTAGTCACATTACTGTTGTTGATTGTCAGAGATACATCTATTTGGCATACTTAGTATCTTATCTCTGTTCATTACATAGCATCTCCACGCTGTTCACGTTTCTACTTCTTCTGAATGTAGCTTGATAAGAAGCTTCTGAAGAGATATTTTGAGGAGCATCCTCGTGAAAACCTTCCAGACTTTGCTGACAAGGTATTGCTCTTTATTGCTCTCCTTCTCCTTCTCCTTCTCCTTCTCCTTCTCCTTCTCCCTCTCCCCCTCACTCTCTCTGTGCAATTGTTGAGTGCATATTATTAGGTGTAAATTTTGAACATAAGAACTTTGTAGTTGACTTCGTGACATGACTTTTATTGTGCATCACCGTGGGAAATTATATCCACTGTAGGTGTCTACATATTTTGGTCATTTTCTACCCAAACAGTTTCTTCAACTTTCATAAACATTCCAAATTCTCCTCCTACGTCAAATCGTGTTAATAGAGTGACAAATCCTCATTTTATATAGAATCCATCCTATTTTATCTCTCCATGACAATTATTGGTTTTCAACTTCTGGTCTGCCTTGGGTAATAAAGTTGAGTTAATCTGGACCAGTGCTCTTGAAAAACCTTATGTGATGGGAAAAGGAACTAAAAATGACATATAACAACAATATAAGTGCTTACCTATCAGATTCTGGTGCAACCAGAAGAGCAATGACTTATGAGATGCCCTTGTGTTCACTACAACAGTCAGCTTAGCTGAAATTCCCATTTTTAAGCAATCCATTTGTAGCATTAGAGAACTGTATAGTCCAAAGACCCTGGAACTGGCTTTTTATTATTTCCTACTTCCAAATTAACTTTCGTTTCGACGTGCACTAGATTTT
>CAIGRB010049643.1:16888-33443 GCA_903798255.1 Fraxinus quadrangulata | reverse complement strand
TGTCTTTAAAGCAATTTTCGCCCCCTCACCGAAGTAGATTTAGCTCTTGCTTCCTAGGATACAGCGGCGTGAACTGCAGTTGCACAGCCGAACTGAAAGAGCGTGCCGGAATGAAATCACCAAGTGACTGGAAGAAGACAGGAATTCGAACAGGAAGTAGAGAAATTTCGTGCAATTGTTGTATGTCTGATTTGAAGAGATTGTTCAGTATATCTAGGTAAGGAGGAGCCATTGCCTCTTAATGCACCCATAAATCCTTCATTTGAATTCTGACTTTTTGGAGTTACAAAATAAATGAAAATCGTTTTCAGGTTATATTTTAAATAGAAAAACGTAAAAGAAAAATTTCAAAATGTGGCTTGCACTTTGTGGCCAATTTTTGACTCATTCATGTACGCATGTAGCGCCCACACAAGTTCAAAACTCAAATGCCAAGTTGGTCCAAAATTTGCACCCTCTCTGCGGGCGCGTAGGTCATGAAGGAGTCTATATACAACAAATGGTTACACCTTACAAATTATTAACCATTTATAAATTGGTCCACAAACTCATTTATATCCTATATGGGATAACTATTTAAGTTTTCCTACATTTCCACATTTCTTTTCATTTTTCCAATGTGGGATGTCACTATTTATAGTCCCCATATATTCCATTTTTTCCATTTCTAACCAATGTGGGATAGTAATCCCTTTTAAAGCTCATATTCAAATCCCAACTTTCAATCAATGTGGGATTAATTTCACATACACAAATGAAAATCTATTTGCCAATTAATTTATTTTCCAACACATTTTTCATCAAAATTCTATTCATCCATTTTGCCACACTATTCTATTGGGGAGTTTCAGGCACTGTCAAGTGTTTCAAGATACCTTCAGCCCTGCAGAAGCTATTGAATTCATCTGAACAAAACTCCAAACTATTATCTGTTCATAGACGTTTCACCTGCTTTCGATCTGCTTTTCTACCAATATTTTTCACTCTTTGAATGTCCCAAACACATCACTCTTCTACTTCAAGAAGAATACCCAAACTTTCCTGGAAAAATTCTTAATACCTGTCGATAAGTAATAATGGCCTCTTTTTTTTATGGTACCCTAGTCCGTCCCCAATTTTCTTTATGAGTTGTTTAGGATTTTATAAATTCCTTAAATTATGATGTCAGTTAAGTTTAATTGATGTTATTCAATTTTATCTATTTTGCAGCATTTATTTCTTAAATGAAAATTAATGTTTAACATTCATAGTTTAGATTTTTTAGACTTGGGCTGTTTCCATCACCTATGATGATGTCACAATACTTGAACAAAAAGGGTTTCTTCCAAAAGAGAACACTCCGCCAAAGTTGACTTTGATGTGTATTTTTAAGAGATTATTCACGTGTTTCCCTGCCTAACAAGTACAAAAATTTAAAATTGATAAGCAGAAAAGATGTTTAAAAAATGTGAAAAACAGGTAAGATTCTACAGTAAAGGAGAGATTTGCAATTGCCATGTGCAAAATATATATTAAGAAAGTGAAATTTCGTACCATACTCTTTCTTTCTTGTATAAAGGATCAATACCTCCCAATGTAATTCACACTTGCTTATAACAATCCTATACGCTTCCACTCATCCTCCAATAAATTTCCAATTTTTACTTATTTTACAAGATGAAGGTTCAGAGAGAGAAAAGTTTTGCACTACTAATGGCAGCAAGGGATTCGGATTACGTAAAGAAAATGTATGGTGGATATTTCAATGTATTTGTTGAAGCATTAGCAGGTGAAGGAGAGAAATGGGACTTGTTTCGTGTAGTCGAGGGAGAATTTCCCCACGTGGATAATCTTCAAAACTATGAAGGATTTGTGATCAGTGGAAGCCCTTATGATGCTCATGGGGATGAATATTGGATTCTTGAACTTTGCTTTCTTTTGCAAACATTATTTACCATGCAAAAGAAAGTTCTTGGGATTTGTTTCGGCCATCAGGTGTATATATATATATATATATATATATGATGAAAATAGAATACATATATAAAATGATACTTAAATTATGAAGGATAAATTGCTTATTTTGTTTCACTTTTTATTTATAATTATGGTTCATTTTTCAAGGTTTTGTGTAGAGCTTTGGGAGGAAAACTTGGGAAAGCATATAGTGGTTGGGATATTGGAATAAGAAAGGTTAGGTTTACTGAGGATTTCTCAAGTAATGGCTCTTTTGATTTGGCTGAAATCCCTCCCACTCTTTCAATCATTGAGTGCCATCAAGATGAGGTATATATCTATTCCTTTTTTTTAACACACTGCTCACATGTTTTTAGCGTCAGTTTGCGTGCGTAAATTTTTTTCATAATTTTGTCCAAGAAATATAATAGGTTGTGAAAATAATTGACAGGTCTACGAACTACCTGTGGGAGCACAAGTTCTTGCATATTCTGATAAAACAGGAGTAGAAATGTTCACATTTGGAGATAACATTCTAGGAATTCAGGGACATCCCGAATACACAAAAGACATTCTTGACAATCTCATTGATCGTCTTGTCTGGAATAACTCCATTGAGGTACACGAATCATATATAGTAAATTCTAGTTACTGGTTTTAAAATCCCTCGACTACTTTTTTTTCCGAAGCTGCTACATTCATTTTGTACATTAAATTTGACATTTATGATGTGTCAAAATCATGACCTTTGAATAACACTTATTCAAATCAATGCTTATGATTTTGACACATCAAGGGATGTCAAACTATTGTACAAAAGAAATGTAAACTAGTTTAATTCATGTTTTTTTCTTAACCTGCAGCACTAAACCCTTGGTTGACAGCTAGAGCAAAATTTTCTTACATCTTACCATGCGAGTCTTTTAGTATTTAGAACTCCAACTATGCTTAAAAGAAGAAGATTGTAGTAAGCCGACACCTAACATTAAACTTTGTTACATCTCCAGACCTTTTTTCTCCATTCATTGCCGATCCGAAGGGGGGTTACTCAAAGTTGACAGTCAACGTCAAATTTTGCCACATTTTATGAAATGATTCCATTATTATATTCGTATCCAATTTATTTATACGTATCTCGTTCATTACAGGCACGTGCAATGCAATAGTCAATTTAACAGCAGCAATTGTCTTTCTTATACACTGCAAACTCATTTTTGATATATTTTTTGACCAATTGCAGAAGGGTTTTGCAGAAGTAGCCAAGTTGAAGTTAAGGAAAGCAGAAGCAGATAGGAAATACTGGGAAAGGATTTGTAAGAGCTTTCTCAAAGGCAGATGGATTACTCAGTCACAAACATACTTTAGATGACTTTGCTTCGTTATTCACTGTGTATGCTTTTGTCTAAACTACCAAAGTTTTAGCCTTCAATCACAGTACACTTGTCTATTTTGATAAGTGAAAACTGATGTCCGGGGGCAGTAAATCATTAACTTGTTTAATAAGGTGTGTTCGTATAGGTGGAATAGTTAAAAGGTCAACAGATCACGATTACTTTAATTACATTTCGTCAACATAAAGAAAGCTAAACCAACAATACTAGGAGCGATACTGTTTCTATTTCCAGCCACAGAATTTTTCCGAGCATCCCTTTTAGTCGAGCTACTATAGGACCTTAGGCGTCAAACGCATTTGAACCTTAGTGCTTTGTTTAATACTAACTAACAAACATGCTCATTGTTTTATGTCAAGTCAATTATATGTTCCTACTACATTCACATATCACTGATTCTTTGACATAAAAGGAAATATTGCATGAGAAGATTGGAATCATACTCCTAGAAGTCCACATGGCAAGGAATAAAACTTACCGGTGCAAATATTTTTAAACATTCAGGAAATTTATGCATGAGACATTCAACAATGTTAGGTAAGAAAGCAACATACTACTAAAGCACTTTTAAAAGCCAATAAGAAAAAATAAAATAAAATAAAATAAAAGATTTTGTTTGTAACTTCTCTTTCATCTTCATAACGAATTTTCTTGCATCCCTCTAAAATAAACTGAAGTACCATTACGTTTATTATGTGCTTGCAGAAGCCAAAAGCACAAGTCTAATAAGTCTAATGTTAAGGCACGATCTTTTGTCTTTTCCAAAATTCATGTCCAAGCAGGACTGTTATCATACTTGGTGAGAATTATATACAGAGTTAGATGAAAGAAATAATTACAGGGAAAACCTGAGGTATGCCTATGACAACCATAAGAATACAATTAATACAACAATTCTATATAGCCGATCCCAAATTTACTAGGAATAAGGCTTTGTTTATAGTTTGTTTGTTGTAATACAACAATTCAATTAGTATCTATTTTCCTTTTCTGTGAAGCATAAAATGAAAACAGTATGGAACATTAAATATACTGAAAATATTGCTTAATTACTGTCTCTCATTGTTCTCATAAACGAGGTAAGACGATCTTTGGCCTTTTGCATCCCATGAGAAGTTCAAATCGATCTTCTTTTATTCCTCCTGCCTGAAACAGTCTTCTTTTTAGTCCCAAGATTGCCTTAACAGTTTTCAGCTCCACACAGGCTCTCGACGTCTGGCCCAAATTGCTCAAATCTTCAGACTCAAGAACAGTAGCTTTAGTTTCTGCAGCTGTTTTATATCTAACCAAGAGTTATGTAATAATAGTACGTTTTATAGGGACAATATAATCAGTCCAACCCAATACCGTTTACAAAACATGCACTTAGGTTCAGGAAAGCTACCAAGTGCCCTAAGTCACTTGCATCGTGCAGGATATGCTAAAAAAGTAAAATCAACTTGCAAAGAAATCGGTCGATTCTTTGTTTCCTCTTTTCTGCATAAATAATTAAGAAATATATATAATCCAATACTCCTGTAATAAATTTCTCTCAAACCAAAATATGCTAATTCTTTTACATGCATTTTGATATATTAGTGGATTGAGTGCACAGCTGCAGCTTATTTATTGAAAAGCAATGTAAGTTCAAATCTCAGAAAATAATATAAAAATTTGTAAGCCAGTGCATATACCTGTAGTCATAGAGGTTAATGGTTCTCCTACTTGAATGGATGTAACTTCAAAGACACCAACACGAATCTCCCCATCAACCTACCTTTTGAAAATGAAAAAATTGACAACAGACATAGTAAAAATCTTTCATGTGCAGTACATGTCAAAATAATGTCAAACATTGGGAAGACTAGTGGAAAAAATGACTATTATAACTGTCATCTAGCATTAATGGGTAAAGAGTTCCTTGGAGTAGGAAGAATAAACCGCCTGATCAGTAATTGTATCCATTTGGCCTCGGTGCGTCAGTTTCAGAAATTTAGTTTGAAATGTATGTTACCATCATAACAAGGCCAACCCAACTAGACTATTTTATTGTTTTATTTTTAAATTTTAATAAAGTACTGCAAAACAACTTAATTGAGAAGATTTCTCAATTTTTCGCTAATTATAATTTACAAGTTAATTTAAAGAGAACATAACAAATTATGTTTCTGAGAGAATCACTTGCTGATGTGTAGAAGTCAGCAAAATTATAGTGTCATGTTGAAAGTATTATAAATGTTATTACTTGGGAGAGCCAAACTATTGAAGCTTGATATGGTTATTAGACACGGGGGAAAAAGGGAGCAAAGTGTTTGGAGTCCATGGAACAAGATCGTGGAAAAATGTCTTACGAGGATAAGGTTTTGAAAGAAGCAAAATGGGATACGTAAATTGGGATGGGAAGCTGCATTCGGAACTTAGAAAGGGAGACTTAGCAAAATGTATTTTGACATAGTAATTTTTTTGGAAAATATGTTATGAAAAACTAAGGAAAAATATTGGGTTTACGTTTAATATTATTTTATTAAAAAATATGTAATTGAAAATGAATAAAGAGAAAAATGCATTAAATTAAAATGGAACCCAAGCCAGTGCTGACCATTTTTCCAGTTCACAATTAGGAGCACAGCTGTGATTTAGAAACTGTGAAGAATTTCCCTTGAATGTCGCTGTTAGAAATTTTGTATAGAAAATTGGTTTGATCAACTTGTTTTGGATTATTTAAGTAAAAATTGTCGTTGAGTTAAAAATTAAGGCACTTAATTATGTGAAAATGTTGAAAAACTATATAGATTATTATAAAATATTTTAGAACCGTTTGGCTAAAAAGATATGTTTTTTCAAATGAAATATTATGACTTTTGAAATTACTAGTCAGAGTTGAACATGCATTGCACGTTATTCTAAAATAATTTATAAATACTGAAAAGTAATAATTGATATCAATTTGTTGGGAGGATTTGATGAGTCTCAAACGAACTAAAGAAAATAAAATTTATGATAGAAATTTAAGAAAAGAAAACTGTACTCTCAAAACTCAATTTCTATGATTCAATTTTTTCATGATAAAATACTACAAATGAGCAATATTTTTATACTACATTTGGTACATAAGAATTAATTGCTAATACATAAATTTAAACACCCATTAAATAAAATTCCTAAATACAAGAATGTAAATAAATTTATCTATAATAATTTATATTCATGTAGATCAAGATTTATCAAGTCAAAATTTATTGAATCTAGATTAATGTAAATGTTAATTAATTGAGAATTAATAACACAAAATTCATAAATGATAATAATTTTATAGTGTTTATTACATATTGAAAAATTAAAAGTGATGTATTATTGAAATAATTGAATTGTAGTAGGGTTAAAATCGTCCAAAAAATAATTATAACTTAATATAATAATTAATATATTATATATTATTTTTCAATAGTGTGTCTCTTCATATAAAGACAAATTTCAGTACTTGTGTCCCTTCTATAGGTTGTGTCTTTTGAGACGCAATTTTTCAACAATTATAAATAGCAACGTATTTGGATTTTATTCATAATTTTTCATCTTTGCATTCACTTCAAAATAATTTTGAGCATTTATTTGGAGTTGAGTTTCACATAAAAAGGGTTCAAAATTTAAGTAGGTTCGTTGGTCCATATGATTCGGAGTACTTCTATTGCATTGCGTAATCATTTTATTTTGAGAGACGAATGCCGGAAAATCGTTAGCACTCGTGTGGGGAATTATCATATTAAGAAGAAAGAGTCGGACTTTTGCCTCAACCAATTCATATTCATGCATTTTTCGTTTCTACTTTACGTATTCAATTTTGATAAGTCAAAATTCTATCCTATTTTATGCAGTTGAAAGGTTGGTTATTTGAATATAATTCATGCGCGTCAATTTTTCCTCCCACTAAACTAGCATATCATCAAAAGATGCATCACCCATGTGAGTATTATGCTCATAAAAGACGTTGGGTGCTAGCCATTTAGTAAATGAATCCATGATTATGGAGTTTGTCCTAATATGTTTTATAGAAATCTAACTACTTTGAATTCTTTTCTTAATAACTATAAACTTAATGTCTATAAACTTTGATATCGTTAAGTTCCTATTAAAATATAAGACTGCTATTGCCACAGAATAATTGAAGTGGTCTTTTAATTCCATCCAAAATATACAGCCTAGTAACAATATTTTGCAGTCATATTCCATTATCAGAATCAGCATATCCAATGATCTTTAATTGGTCCGATTATCCTAAATGTGATCATTTAATCCTTAGTTCTCTATACATAACGAATAACCTAATGACTGCTTTACAAATTTCCATCCCATAGTTACTTAAATATGTGCCTAACATTC
Source organism: Fraxinus quadrangulata (assembly GCA_903798255.1). Taxonomy (NCBI): domain Eukaryota; kingdom Viridiplantae; phylum Streptophyta; class Magnoliopsida; order Lamiales; family Oleaceae; genus Fraxinus; species Fraxinus quadrangulata. Next base: position 25,761 of record CAIGRB010049643.1, on the reverse strand, counting down.
CAACAATAAATGCTATATCCGGATATGTGCAAACCTAAATATACATTAAATTTTCAATTGCTGAAGGACGGAGAATTTTCTGCATTTTCCTTATTTAAGTTTATCCTTGGAACATTAATTGAAATTGAACTTGTCTCTCTTAACAATAGGGGTATCATCTGATTTACAACATATATCACAAATCTCTTAAGAATCTTATAGATACACCTCTTTTGTTATAATCTAAAAATACATCGAGAAAAATCCCTATGTATCTATATCCTTAATACGCGTCACCAAATTTTTTTCATTTCAAAATTCCATGACAGAAATCTCTTGGTCTCACATAATAAGCTTATACAATTGCAAACAAAATAGTGTATCATCGACATACAATACCAAAAAATATGTTTACTCCCACTAAACTTGTGAGAAACACAATCATCAAAACCAAATTCTTGTGAGATTTCTCATTGATGAAAAATTCGTAATAAATTCGTCTATGAACGTAATAAATTATTGTTGACCATTCCAAGAAGTCGTATTGAATGGCCTACAGATATTCGTATGATTTAGTTCTAAGACGCCTGAAGTCCTATTGGCACATAATCTCCTTATATTTGTTTGTTTTCCTTTAATGTAATTAATATAAACACTTAAATTTAAAAAATTAAAGGAATCACGAATTCCTTCTGACACAAGATTTTTCATTCTTTTTTGAGAGTGTTAATCGCTCCTGTCATAATGAAGCAAAATTATTATTAGTTAATTTATATTTAATACCATGTGAATTCATATGCAATGTTTCTTTAAAAGAGGCAATCGTATTAAGCAAATATAGATTATCGTAACCGGATAAAGAATTGGTACCCACAATATTTGAACTGAAAAAATGATGAAACTGGCTATTTCCAATTGAACAAAAGTAATCGAATTTGTCTAATGTAGAAATAGAAACCATATTCCATATGAAAGATGGTACCGCAAATATTCCTTTCATATTCAAATCATAACCATTGTTTAATAATAATCTAAAGTTTCTATAGCCTCAGGCTTAACTGATTTGTCATTGCCCCCACAAAGATGAATTTTTCAGCATCAATTGCTTTTGGCTATTCAACCAACTCACATAGACACACTTATGTGAATGGTAGCACCAGAATTTTATCCACTAAGTGTATCTAGGTATTGAAACTAAATTAACCTCAAAACAAACTAAAGTGAGATGTGTACTTTTCTTTACACGCCAAGCGTGGTATTTAGTACAGTCTCTCTTTATTTATCCCAGATTTTCCCAAAAATAACAGTCAGATTTACCCTTTTCAGGCTTTCGCTATTTACTTTGAATCGAATCGGATGCAGCTTTCTAATTCTTTATAACTTGTCCTTAGAATTACTTGTCAAATAAGTAATATCAATTTTATCTTGTTTTAGTCTTTTTTTTTTTTTTTTACACATAATATGGAATGAGCTCATGAATAGTCCACTTTCCTTTTTAAGAGTTGTAACTAACCTTAAATTAGTCGAATTGTACAAAAATAGAAATCAAAACTAAATGAACGAACAAGTTATCACACAACTCAACCTTTAATACTTTTAGTTTTGAAGCAAGATAAGACATATTCATGATGTACTCTCTTATGTTTTCTTTACCTTTATACTTTAGTGAAACTAAGTTTGCTAAAAGCGTTCTAGTTTCGGCTTTATCATTTTTTGCAAAGCGTTTTTTTTTTTTTCAATTTCTTTAATAAATTCATTGGTAGTAGTTACATTAGTGCTCCTAAATGTTACTAGAATTCCACACTTCATGATCATAAAACTTATGCAGTTGAAACGATCACACTTATCCGAGTACCATTTTTAATTAGTGAAACTCTTATATGTAAGAGTAGTGGATTGTTTAGTCCTTAACGCAAGGTCTAAATTTATGATGCCAAGAACGATACGAACGTTATTTTTTAGCAAATATTGCAGAAGTTGATGGATTATCAGAATAGAGAACTTAAACCTAACTCATATGTTCAGATGGGAATCTTATTGGACAATCAATAATTCAAATAATGGTGAACCCCATCACAAGAGACCGGATACAACATTAACATTTAGTTTTTGAACAGAAATATCAACTTGTAAATAATACTTTTGGTGTAGTAGTCAAATATTGACAATAAATTCGGTCAAACATCAAATCTATCAACTCAATATTCACACAATGAAAAACTTTAAAATTGTCACATTTATTACGACGGGCATGCAGATAATTCGGCCAAATAGTGATCTTCCTTTAGGCCCGTGAATATCCACATGAATTACGTAAATACAAGTTTCCTAATCTTCCCAATATAATTTAGGCAAGAGATGTTACTTTAGTAACATGTTGTTTCAACTANCTCCCCTAAATACAGGTAAACTTTACAGACTTCCTCTGCTATGCTATTGCATTTTGTTTACTCTTTTTCAGCTTTTAAAACTAGCTATTTGTAGATGATAATGGTGATCGATTTGACCTGGAAAAATCGCCAGAGGACACCATGCCCGAGGGAAGTTTAGACTTCTCAGTACATGGTCAAAGAAAAGACGAAAATACAATATTCCTGAAACTCCGAATAGCAGATTCATCAGGTTAATTGTGTTCTTGTTTGCTTTTTTACTACAGTCAGTTCTTATTCCCGAAAAAATAAATATCCCTTAACAAGCATTAATATATCCATTTATGTGATTTCTTGATGAGTTCAGGCCATATCCGTAATATTCACTTCCCATTTGATATTGAGGGGGATACATCAACTGCTGTTGCTAGCGAAATGGTGGAAGAGCTGGATTTGACGGATCATGATGTCTCTGTAATTGCTGCTATGATTGATTCTTGAGTTCTTGATCTTAATTTTTTGCTTCTTGCTCTTTAATCTTGATTTTCTTGTTCTTCAATTTAATTGCTCCAATCATTTTTCATGATTCTTAATTGTAATTTAGATTCTTGATTGTGGGTTTCTTGATCTTCTTCTTTAATATGCTTTCTCTATTAATTTTTGTGTTAATACAAATAATGAGAAGTTGCATATGAATTAAGGATCATAACTCTATTTATAGTTTGCATATGTATTTGGTCTATAATCAAATACAACTCTAATAGATCTGATCTGTGCACATATAATCCGACCCACACTTTATTTAGATGCCCTAAGCCCAGCAATTTAATTCTTTATTAGATAATTTTAATTGTAGTCAACTTTAAGATAACCTTATATATAATTAATTACATTATGTAGGCCACACGACAAATTAAACAATCTCTTCATAAATAAAACAAGAATTATAGGATTAGATAAATTTCTGCATGTATTAATTTACTTAATAGTGTCTATAATTCTAGCTTTGTAGACGTTCTAACATGGGCATTATTATTTCATGCGATAATCTTGAGGATTATATGTGGGATTTTGATGCTGTATCATCAAATATGATTTTCTTTGTTCAACACATGAATAAATAATTAAATGTACTAATTAGATTCGTATTTGAAATTCAAAATGAATTTGCTAATTGCACAATCAATTAGTTATATAATTAATTTATATTATATTGTGGGGTTAATACCCTATACTCCCATAAAAGAGACAAACCTCCAATCTATTGCTTCTTCAAGGCATATAGATGAATAATTTCCTATGAAGTAGAAAGGTAAAAAGCCCTTCTACTAATTTTAGAAGTATGAGGATGATTAGAAAGATAAAGCCCCTAAACCAAAAGTGTTTGAAAAGGGAACAAAATCGTTTATTGCATGGCCATCAAATATGCAATAATAGCATCAAAACATTTGAGAAATATTCATAAGTTGAACAACATTGTAGTTGGTAATGGTTCAACGACGTAAATTGCATACCTAATATCAATTATTTAAAATCCACTAGCAGAATTGTTTTACTATGGCCAGTGCAGTGATTTGTTAGAAATCCTCCAAACGAATTGTATTTTGGAAGATGATACAATTTTAGATAAATGTGGCTTCACATATTTATTGGATGATTTCTTAGTTGGTGACTATATGTATCTGTTAAATGAATTAATTGTAAAAACTAGCTATATTTAATAAGATACGGAATATGTCGTAATGGTAAGTCTAGACATATACGTAATAGAATTAGTACCATGAAGAAATTGATCTCAAATGATGGAAACTCGTAAATCCAATAAGAAAATGTTTACCAAGAGATCAAATATACTGTATATCGAGAGGTTTTTAAAGCCTACTACGTAAGAATCTTTGTAATGATAATCTAACCTTGTTGACTGGAGATCCCAAGATATTTGTTCAATGGTACAACTAAATTATGCAAAATTCAATGAGCACTTCCAATTTAACTCCAACACATTCATATGATAAGAAAAGTGATATGTACAGAAAGTTTTATGGTAAGTTAAACTTTTAATTATTCCTATATCATGAACAAACCAAGTGGGTATGGCAGGGACTTCTAATAAGAAATAACTTCTATAAGTGTGATGTGGGATCACTTTTACGAGAATGTTTCAAGGTTTGAATTCTCAAAATCACTTATGAAACTTAAGAATGTTCTGTGCTAGAGGGTTATTGTATAACTACTATTGCCTTGGTTTACATCAACGACTGACAGTTCAACACATCATGTTCACTGATTAGTCTAGTAAATTCGATAGTATTCCACTACAAAAGGTTTACCCATAAGGTACCTATCCAAATGCAATAATGTTTCGCTTGAACTCTCTTTATTGTCTGCATATTTATTTGCATTAATTTTCATTCACGTGTTCCGTTGTTGGAAATTTTGTATAGAAAATTGGTTTGACCATTTTTTGTCTGATTATTTAAGTGGATAATGTTAGTCGGTGAATGAAAAATTAATCCAAATTAAAGCTAAATAATTATGTAAAATTGTTGGAATATTATATAGAATACTATGAAATATTTTAGAAATATTTGGCTAAAAAGATGTGTCTTTTCAAATGAAATATCATGGCTTTTGAAATTATTATTTTTCAATAGGTGTGTCTCTTCATATAGAGACAAATTTCAACGGTTGTGTCTTTTTAATAGACCATGTTTTGAGACACAAGTTTCCAACAACGGTATATAGGCCTCATGTGTTTGGATTTTCATTCACAATTTTTCATCCTTGCATATCACATTAATGCATATTCACTTCAAAATAATTTTGAGCATTTATTTGGAGTAAAGTTTCAAATAAAGAGGGTTCAAAGCGTAAGTATGTTCGTTGATCCATATAATTTGGAGTGCTCCTATTGCAGGACGTGGTAGTTATATCTTAAGAGACAAATGTCGTAAACCCATTGACACCTGCGCGGGGCATTATTGTCTTTAAGGGGAAAGAGTCGAACTATTGCCTCAATCTAATTCATATTCATGCATTTCTCATTTCTACTTTATGTATTCAGTTTTGGTAAGTCAAAATTTTGTCCGGTTTTATGCACATGAAAGGGTGGTTATTAGAATATAATTCATGCACGTCGATTTTTCCCAACAGTCCCAACAATCACAAAGTCCTTGCAAATTTCACACATGTAAAAGTGTTGAACTCCCTGGTCCTTCATCTCCCATTGCCTTCTCTAACACAAAGCATCATCAATAACTGAAGAGAGAAACAAACTATTTGATCATTATCTTATTCTTGAAGAAAAAGAAAAAGACACATGGCACAACTTTATACTTTCTTTTCGTTCTTTGGCTGGTTTTTACTTCATTTCATCAAAAGCCATCCAAACTTTGTTTTATTCTACAATAATTAATATTTGACCAAATTAAATAGTAATTCTATTAAATTGACTTCCAAATATCCACCTTTGATGTTCCGAACAGGTATAGAAATCACGCCTATTCGGTTAAAAAGAAATAGATGCAGAGGAAGTGATGGCTACATGATGAAGTGCATAAGGAGTTAGAATTTATGTTGAAAAGGGATCGCAAGGGAAAATAATGATTTCATGATAACTTGGGGTTTGTCCGTTTTTGACGAATTGTTAGTCTAATTCGATTGGAAACGGGCCAATGATCACACGTCGAATTTTGGGCAGATTCCGTCATTTAGGCTCTCGAATAAGCATTTTTGCCGTTTATGGTCATTTTTATTTTGGTAATATCTCATTCAATAAATTTCGGATTCGTATTCCGTTTGTCGGAGGACGATCCTGAATCTTAGGAGTTTCAATTTAAGTTGCTATCTCGAATTTTTCCATTTATGGAAAATTATCGTTTTTTTATTTTTATTACTTATTTTTCGAATTTTGCTAGGGTTTTACTATTTAAAGCATTGTAAGCCCTTTGAGACCGGAGTTTTTGAATAAAATAAAAATTTCTCGTAAGTTTTCTCATATTTGTGAGGTTGTTCATCTTTCCTATAATCTTCCGCTACGTCACTACATCAAGGCTTTTGGGCTTGTAAACATTATTACGATATGTGGTCATCATATGATGCTTGCATGGAGGTGTAGAATTGTTGGTGTAGAGCATGGAATATTTACCTGAGATGGGTAGTCATTGAAGCCATGAGTTGCAAGGGACGAAACAATGGTTTATGTAAGTTGTGGCTAGATTATAGCTGTGAGATTAGGTCAATTGTTACTAGAAATATAAGAGGAATGCTCACACGACTATGCTAGTGTTTGAGGGTGGACATTGATTCAAGGCTAGATGTAGAAATATCAGAATGAGGAGAGTTAACTAAGGTGACCATTTAGAGAATGCACTTGTGTGAATGGAGAGTCGTGCTTTTATTGTTTGGAAGGGAAATTGATGCTGGGTTGTATTGGAATTTGGGTGTGAGGCGAATCCTTTGTCGAAATAATTGAAGAATTCTAATTGAAGTGCACGTCATGAAGAATTCAAGTTCGGAATGCTGTTGGAATTTTATATCAAGTTAAAGTTCTATTTTGGAAAGTCATTGGGAGTTGAAATTTGTATTGGACTTGAAGATGTTGAAAGTATGGATCGGGAAGAAAAGTCGCTACTTTTTCGCTAGCTGGCCGCTCGAACAACACTTCCAAGTTTTCACCCGAAGGTCTGTCGCCCGACTCTCGCTCGAGCAACAATGTTATTCGGCCCAAGCCCGTTTCGCATTTTAACACTTTTTTTAGCATTCTACTTCAACTACAACTCATCTATTAGGGTTTGGACGTCTCCCTACATTGTTTCCCATAAATACTAGACTCTTATTTACAATTGATATAATGTGAGATATATGATTACTAGCTTTTAGATTCATTGTAATTTTCTTTCTCTATTATTCTTGGTCAATAAAACTCTTAATTCCTCTACCATATTCTTGTTTTCTTTATTCTTTTATTCTCGATCAAATATTTTATATTGTGTCATATAATTTCAACATCTCAATCAGGTGATTGGTTTCACTACTAGTGGTACCGATCCTAACAAGTGGTATCGAGCCTAGGTTCAGCAATTCGGCAAAGCGCATGGGTTGATTTGTTCAAAGTTTTTCGTTCGTGGTGACTTCCATGAAGTATGACATTTCACTTTTGGATCGGAGTACTAGATTTTTGCTATGACAGGTTAAGATACGTACAGTTCTCGTACAACTGGATTTGGATGATGCGTTGTTGGGAATTGATAAGATGTCAGCAACTTTGACCGCGGAGGAAAAATTAAGGAATGATAAGAAGGCAATTTCCCACATTCATCTTCCTCTATCTAATACCATTCTTCATGACGTTTTGAAGGAGAATTCTGCAACTGCTTTATGGTTGAAGTTGGAGCAATTGTGTATGACTAAAAGTCTGACAAGCAAGTTGAACATCAAGCAGCATTTATACTCTCATCGCATTGCAGAAGAAGGATCATTGGAAGATAATCTGGCTCTCACTGATTTGAAAACTTTGAAAGTAGAGTATGATAAAGAAGATTTGGCCTTGATCTTATTGTGTTCATTGCCCACTTCGTTTTCTTCATTTAGAGACATGATCTTGTATAATCGTTATACTCTCTATTACACATCATCCATTTATATCAAGGTCAAAGTCAAAGATGGGTTTAATTGAATAAATAATTTTTTTGGGGTCTAATTGATAATTACTAATACTTAAAGGGTTAGAAATAATATATAAGGAAATTTAGAGAGTTAGTTTACATAATTAGAAAGGAATGGACTAAATAGGATATGTTAAGGAGATTGGGGACTTGACCTTGCAATTTTCCCATAGTTATCAAATTAACTTTTGACTTTTCTTTTCAATTCCTTCATTTCTTTGTGGAAAAGAAACAGCACCGTACCAAGAGAGAAAAAAAGAGAGGAAAGGGAAGAGAAAGAAAAAGAGAAAAGAGAGGAAGAAGAAAAAGGAGTTACAATCTTCAATTTCGTTTTTTATTCCTAAAGGTAAGTATGAAATTTACTTGTTGAAGCATAATATTAGATTGTAGGGTTTATGAAATTTTTCCCTAAATACGAAATTTGATAAAAAGTATGAGTTTTTGAAATATATTTTAGAATTAAAGATTTGAGTTGAAGAAAGTGGAAACTTGAAATGGATTTATTAAATATATACTTATTCTATGATTTTCTTGTGTTTATATTATGTAAAACATTTGATTATGATGTATTAGAATGAAATATGGATTTGATGTTGGATTTTGGTATTTTTAAATCAATTTTCGTTCAAAAAACATATACATGTGCTATTTCTGAAATTCTGGCCAGAAAGTGCCATTTCTGTCAAAGGTTTTGCTAAATTCAGAAACTAGTACCAGAATTCAATATTCTAAACATGTAGTGCTGTTTTTGTCAAAACTTGATTTTTCTGAGATTTTACAAATTTGATGAAACTTACCAATAAATATAGAAGTTTAGGCATTGAATTAAATTATATATGAGGGTAATATATGTGTATAA
>CAIGRB010049643.1:0-14853 GCA_903798255.1 Fraxinus quadrangulata | reverse complement strand
TATTTTCATAGTTATAGTATAGAGAACTCGGCTTATCTCTATTGTTGTGAGTTGTATAAAGCTGTTTACAGGTTGGTTAGCCCAAAATATTAGGAAGAATATGTCGAAATTTTTAATAAAATAAAACTATTTATATGTTTCAAATTGTAGTAGCCTTGGTGGTGGGTCCAACTCTTAGTTGGTATCTATCATCGGCGCACGTCACGTTTCGAGTCCACTAGGGTGATCCGGGGTGGGTCGTGTCACTCTCACCATAGAAGAGATATATGATGCTTTGTATTCAAAAGAGAAGTTGGAACATTTGGTTTCTGAGGCTAGAGATGAAGCTGGCCTTGTTGCTCATGGTGATTTTGGAAGGGATAGATCGAAGTCGAAGTTTAGTAATCAAATTTGTAACTACATGAAGAAAGGGCACTTGAAGAAGAATTGTTACAAATTGCAGATAAAGAAAGGATGGCTGCACGTAGAAATTTAGATACTTCAGGTGATGCAAACCTCGCGGAGAACATTGATGGAGATCTCTTGGCTATTTCTGACGTCGAATCTAAACTAGAGGAGGATTGAATTCTTGATTCAGCATGTGTGTTTCATATGTGTCCTAATAAAGACTTATTTACTATATATGAAATGGTGTCCAAAGGTGTCATGGTTATGGGAAACAACGCATCTTGTCGGGTTGCAGGAATTAATATAGTCGATTGAAGTTTTTGGACGGAACATTTAGAACACTTGGCCAGGTTCGACATGTTTCGGATTTCAAAAAGAATCTCATCTCGTTGTTTATCCTTAAAGAAGGGTCTTTCTTTAAAAGTATTTGAGTTTGATTCTGTTTTGGGGTGTGTTACACTCCAATTTGGTGAATCATCTCTTTGTCTATCCTTGATTTGAAAAGTTATGAGTTCTTTGGTGGAGGTAGAGCATTAAAGGTTTGTAAAGGTGCCCTGGTTGTATTGAAGGGACAAAAAATATCTCAATTATAAATCTTGCGGGGACGTACAGAATTTGGTACAATACCTTTAAGAGCTCATAAATGGTCGAATTTCAAAAATACAACTCAGTGGAGTTTACAAGATATGGATAATACCGCTTGCCATCATCACCTACGGTGCCATTGTATTCAATTACTACAGACAGACCTAATAGAAAAAGGTATGTGGATGTTGATTTTGTTGAGCATGCTTTAAGTAGAGTAGAAGGTGTACAATCTAGCAAGGGACCTTCCATAAAAGCATTTGGTATTGATTCTGTTTTGGGGTGTATTACAACCCATTTTGGTTAATTTAAAATCATAATGATTTTTTGAGAATTTAAGATAATTCTGCAGAGTAGTGCTTGAATTTATTGGAAGTGGCGAAATTTTGTTTTTGTTGTTGTTGGAGAAATTATTTTTGATTATTGTTGAAGAAGTCAGTTCGATTTCTTAGTAGAATTCGTGTCAAAGTGGAGATTGTTGGAATTTGGGTGTGACCCTAATCCTTTATTAAAGTAATTGAAGAATTCTAATCGAAGTACACATCATGAAGAATTCAAGTTTGAAATACTGTTGGAATCCTATGTCAAGTTGAAGTTCTATTTTGGAAGCCCATTAGGAGTTTAAATTTGTTTTGGACTTAAAGATGTTGAAATTATGGACCGGGATGAAAAGTCGCCTCTTTTTCGCTAGCCTACCGGTAGCTGTCCACTTGAGCAACATTTCCAAGTTTTCACCTGAATCTCTGTCGTCCGACTCTTGATACCCCATCGCTCGAGCGACTGGACGACAGCCCCGACTATCGCTCGAGCAACAGTATTATCAGGCCCAAGCCTGTTTTGCGTTTTAACAGGTTTTTTGCATTCTACTTCAACTACAACTCATCTATTAGGGTTTGGACGTATCCATACATTATTCCCTATAAATACTAGGCTCTTCTTTACAATTGATATAGTGTGAGATATGATTACTAACTTTTATGATCATTGTAATTTTCTTTTTCCATTATTCTTGGTCAATAAAACTCTTAATTCCTCAGCCATATTCTTGTCTTCTTTATTTTTTTTGTTCTTGATCAAATATTTCATATTGTGTCATATAATTTCAACATCTCAATCCGATGGTTGGTTTCACAACTAGTGGTATCAATCCTAACCGGTTGGAATGAAGATTGATTTAGAGAGAGAGAGAGAGTATGGATAATATAGCTCACCACCCAAGCAAATGCCTAAGGGCTACAGAAAATCGGCACCCGGAGGAATTAAACAAGAGATATAGATTAGCAATATGAGATGCATCATTGGTTTGACAATCTCACGAAAATATATATTAGCAATATGAGATGCATCATTGGTTTTGTTCCAAGGAACAAAATGAGCAATTTTAGAGACTCGATCAACCACCACCATGATAGTCTTTGTTCCTTTGAGTTCTTGATAAACCAAAGACGAAATCTAAACTAATTTCTTCCCATGGAGCATTAGCAATAGGTAGTGGTGTGTATAAACCAGTATTTTGTTTGTGACGTTTGGCCACATGACAGACTTCGCAACGTTCTTCATATTTTCTTACATCTTGCTCCATTTTAGGCCAGTAGAAATTTTCTTGTATTAAAGTAAGAGTTTTGTCTCTTCCAAAGTGTCCTCCTAGTCCTTCCGAATGAGTTTCAAAATAATAGACCCCCTTAGTAAACACTGGGGAATACATAGACGATTTCAAAATAAAAATTGTTGATGACACCCATGTTTGCCTTTTTTTTTTTTTTCCAAATACTTTCAAAGAAAGGGTCTTTTTCATAAAGCTCTTCTAGAATTTCAAAATCCACAACCTTCACTTGTAATTGTGTTAACAAAGAATATTTTTTGCTTAAATCAACCATAACATTTTGATGCCAGATTTATGTTTCATGGTGAAATTGTAAGCTTGAAAAAATTCAAATCAAGTAGCATGTCACCTACTTAATTTTTGTTGGCTATTGATGTACTTCAAAACTTCATGATCAGAATATAGAACAAATGGCCTTGGAAGCAAATATTTTACTCCAATGATTTAAAGCTTAGCATATTGTATAGAACTTCTTATCATAAGTTGAATAATTCTTCTGAGATACATTTAGCGTCTTACTAAAGAAAGCGATTGACTTTCCTTTTTGACTTGGGACAGCAATGATACCCACGCTAGAGGCATCACATTCAACTTCAGAAACTTTTATCAAAATCTGGAAGAGAAAGAGATAGGAGCTTCAGTTACTTTATGTTTGAAAGATCAAAGCTCTTTTGTTCTTCGTTTGTCTATTTGAAACTGTCACCCTTTAAACACTCTGTAATAGATGCAATAATAGAGCTAAATCGTTTGATAAATCGATGATATAAAGAAACAAGTCCATGGAAACTTCTAATGTCATGTATTGTTTTTGGTGCTAATTCAGGATAGCTTCAACTTTACTTGGATCCATTTTGATCCCCTCTCTAGAAACAGCACAACCTAAAAATATAAGATCGTCAGTGAAAAACCTGTATTTCTTCAAGTTGGCATATAACTTTTGTTCTGTCAAAGTCTTGAAAACCTCATAAAGATGTTGCAAGATTTTCTATTCATTTTTGCTGTAGATGAGAATATCATCAAAATATAGCACAACAAATTTTCCAATGAGATGTTTGAAACCGTGATTCATTAAGCGCATAAAAGTGCTTGGAGTGTTAGGAAGACCTAAAGGCATAACCATCAATTCATAGAGACCATCACGTGTTTTGAAGGCTGTCTTCCACTCATCGCCGTGTCTCATTCAAATTTGATAATAGCCACTTTGAAGATCAATCTTCGAAAATATAGATGCTCCAAAAAGTTGGTCAAGAAGATCATCTAGTAGAGGAATAGGATAGCGATAGTCAATATTAATTTTATTTATTGCTCTACCATCCACAAACATTCGCCACGAACCATCCTTTTTTGGAACTAAAAGAGTTGATACAGCACAATGGCTCATGCTTTCTTTCTCAAATCATTTTGTCAAGAGAGCATCAACTTGTCTCTGTAACTCTTCGTGTTCTTTTGGACTCATCCCATAAGCTAATATATTTGGCAAGTTGGCACCTGGAACAAGATCAATATGATGTTGAATCTCTCTAATGGGTGAAAGACCAGATGTCCTCCAGTTCAAAATCATGAAATTCTTCAAGAAGGTGGATAAATCTCATTAACGTCATTTTCTTCAAAAATCATTAAAGAATATGCTTGAATACCCATTTCCAATTCTATTTTGCAACTTGAAAGAGTTAGAAAATTATTTTCCTTGCCTTTTAAAGGCTTGAAAATAGTTTCCTCTTTAAAAAGGCCTAAAATGATTTTGACATTATCTTTGAAGAAAGTGTAGGTATTCTTGTAAACTTCATTAATAGTTTTTCTATCATATTGCCATGGACACCCAAGAAGTAAATCACAAGCATCCATAGGGAAAATGTCGCACCATACTTCATCTTTATATTTCTTCCCAAAAGAAAAAGTAAACAAGGCAATGCTTGTTACCTTAATTTCATTGTCTTTGCGGAACCATGAGAGCTTGTAAGGATGAGGATGACTCTCCATCTTCAAATTCAAATTGTTCACCATTTTGTTGACTATCAATTAGCACGTCACAAACCTTACCATAAGAGGTGCATTTAGTGTGAAAGATGTTCTCCTGAAGCCAATCATCTTTATCTTCTTCTTGAACAATACTTAAGCTCCTTAGAATCACCAACCACACCCCATTATCTGCATAGATAGTCTCTTAATGTTCTTCTATAGAAATTTTCTAGAACATCAAGTGAGCTTTCATTCTCCCATTTGTTCCTCTTCAACTAGATTTACAATTCGACGAGTAGGACATTCAGATGCAATATGTCCATAACCTTAGCATTTAAAGCTGCGACGAGAATTCCCTATAGAATATGGTGTTGGTTGCTTTGAGCTAGATCCAATATCCCCCTTTGAAGCTGATTTTTAAGTAGATTTGATCGTTGGAGAGGTTTTGGAAGTAGTATTATCATGAACATTAGATCAAATGATAGCCCATGAGCTTCCTTTTGTTGTTTCTCAACCTTAATAGCAACAAACATCATTGTAACTCCAATATGGTTATAGTTAAACAACATTAACAATTTTAATCTTAAGTTTGCCAAGATATCGGGCTACTGTTTGCTTTTCTGATTCAACAAGATCACATTTCACATAAGAAGATCGAATTTAGGGGTATATTCCTCAATGGTCAGCTCATTTTGCTTAAAATTGTGGAATTTAAGAAAAACATCTTGCTTGAAATTACCCAGTAGATATTTTCTCTTAAGTTCTTCTTCATCTTCTCCCATGTCGCGATCTTGCTTCATCCTTCTCGATTTCTCCGCCTTTTGAGATTCTCCCACCATAAAGATGCATGCTTTCTTAATTTCAAAGTAATTAATTTTACTTAGAAATGATCAGGCACGCTTTTATAATCAAAAATTCTTTCAACAAAATGAAGCCATTCAAGAAATTCATCCTATTACATTCTTCCTTCGAAATCGAGAATATCCACTCTAATGTTGAATTCACGATCAAGATTATTAACTCTTCGAGGATGAAAATGATCATAAGGGTTGATAAGTGTATTTTATACACTTATTCGAAGCCTATCGATATTTGGAAATTCTTTTGACAAAATATATCCTAAAATTGTTGTATTTTATGTTATATATGTTAAACTCAATGGTTGAACGAGGAATTGGAAGAAATAAAAGAAAATCAAGGAAAAATGGCAAAGTCCAAAATTTGAGGACCAAATTGAAAATATTCAATAGTTGATTCGGATACAAGATGATAGTTTGAAGATTTTTAGGAGACAACTTGATGGAATTAGAACTCAAAAAGGAATGGAATATAAATAAAATATTATCAAAATCAATTTCCGATCGCACAAGTCATATTCCTAATTTTTAGTCGAAGATTAAGATTCATTTTTGATATCGTAAAAGTCAGAATTGGAAAAATTATATTTTTATCAAAGTTGTATCCCTTTGAGTTATTTTTTCAATGCACTTTGAATCTCCTCAATCGAATTTTGGGAAAGAAAGTTATGGTCAAAATATTGATTACTATACAGAGAAAAAAATTCGCGCACGAATGCAACTTTGTTTATTCGATTGGAACTCTTTTGAAAATCAAATTGGACGTAATTTTCAACAAATTTTCAACTCCTATAAATACATAATAGTAGAATGTATAAAGGAGACCTAGAGGACGAAATTTCAATATTAGAGAGCAAAGAACGAGGCAAAAAATACAAAATTTATCCCCAAAGCGTGAATATCAAAATCCATAATTAATTGGGTAATGTCATTTCTTGATTCTTTTTCATGTTTTCTTCTTCCTACTATACTAGGCTAGGTTAATCAGTGCTAGGTGAACGATAAACCTTGTAATTTGATGTTTTGATCTTTAATTTTATATATTTGACACAAAAACACGTTATTGAATTATAGAATGATTTATATGAATTAATTGTCTCCATGATTATAGTGCACGATAATTATGTGAGTTTGATGATTTATTTCATGCATTCTAGAAAAGGGAACTAAATTCAACATATATAAATCATCATAAGGTCCGATAGAGAATAGAAATATATCGCTATGCCATATGTGAATCTCTAAGTGTTCATAAAACCGTATACATTCTTGTATATTCGCATTCTGCATAGAGATATAGTCGGGTCGTATGCGAGGGTAAGTCCAACATTACTCGAGAGAGATTTTTGGATAGGATAGGAACATTGATTCGTCGTAATTGGATTCGTATTGTCAAATTATAAAACTAGGGTTAGAAATAATTATTACTTGGGGATTCGGGATCCTAGTGCGTCCTTCATTCATAAATTATATAAAATTTGTATTCAACCATCAATTGCATTTCGTTTAGTAATTCACACTTGCATCGTAATTGATTTAATTCTAGTTAATAATATCGTTTCGGTTAACGTCATAGTTAATAGAAATCAAATTAAATAGATTTCTGTGGGAATGATACTCGGACTCAAAAAATCAACTTTATTACTTGTCAACGATCTGTACACTTACGGGAGTTCACATTCCAAATATATTTTCGCGTGACAAGGGTCATCACTATGGTTTTGACTTTCATTATGAAAAGGATTTTCTTCACTTACATGTTCTTCCTCCGAATTTCCACCTTTATTATTTTGAGAGCTCAAATTGTGCCAATAGCTAAGGTTCTTGAACTTGTCTTCTCAATTCTTCGTTTTTGATATCACGAACATCTCCTTTTCTAGCTTGACGTGCATCAATATTTCCACCATAGCGACACCGACCAGCCATGATAACAAAGAAAAAGATAACACGGATAATATAACTCACCACCCAAGCAAATGACTAAGGAATACAGAAAATCATCACCCGGAGAAATTAAACAAGGAATACAGGGCTTAAGAAACTCGCCACTCTTGCAATCCTCCAAAGAGATATAGAGTTAAAAAGAGAAGAATAGAAACATCTCAACTGACTTAATTCATATATCCAAACTCATTTGCCTCAAGGCTTACAATGATGTGACTTATATAGTTGTGACTTGGAACAACCAATGAAGCATGGGTAAAGCAATCATGAAATGTTATAAAGATCAAATTAAATGAACATACATGAATTCTAGAAGGAAAAATTCGTTCATTCATTATTCACATACAATAAAGTCTTCTAGGAACCTTCAAAAGATGAAAACTCCTTATATTCTCGAGTAGATTGGACAGTCTGGAGTAAAATTACATTAACTTCTCATAAAAATGTTCAAATTCAGATCCGTAAGATATTCTAGAATCCTTACTTAATTAAATTTCCAAAAGTATATTATTTGAATGAAAACTATGTGTTCAAAATTCTCAAAATTCTGTTGAAAGTTACCCTAAAAATCCATCTCTTGAAATTTAACTCATGAGTGAAAGAATCTTGACTTCTTTTTGTTCAAGTGTTGTAATCAATGACACTCATGTGTCAGAGATTCATGGTCGATTAATTTACCTTGGCGAGAGGTAAAATTTTGACTCATAATTGGATCGAAACAGAGATATAAATTATAATTGTTGAATACCAAACGTATACACAAGGTCTGGGACGAGGTTCCAATTTACAAACCGAATAATGGTGAAGCAACCAAATACATGAAGTTTTGGTAATTGGGGAAGGTGCAGAATAATTTGCTAAATGGTTATTTGAAATCGAATATAGGTTTAGGGACACGATTTATGAGATAGACTATTGTTTGGAGAAGTGCGGAATGATGATTGATGGAGAAGTGTTAACACGGTTTCAACAATATGTCGATGATGGCGCTCAGCCATACCTACAATTTGTGGATTATAAGGTGAAGAGGATAAATGTTGGATCCCGTGTGTTTGAAGAAAGTTTGAAAGGCCTATAAATTCCCCACCACAATTTAAATGGACATTACAATGCAAGATGAGTTTTTGAGGTTGAAGTACTGGATAGAGAATGGTGACTTTTATTACAAGTGCAAGAGTTACAATTATTGGAGACACTACACTTACATGTTCGAAATAGACTAATTCGAGATAATGTGTTTGTTAACCCAAAACATCCAACTCTGTGAACCTTATCGAATTTTCTGTGAAGCATATAGCAATATGTGAAGATAATGAAGGCATTAAAGGTTCGCGTAAAATAAATGCGATATGTTTCATCATCCAGGCTGACCAGTGACTATCAACATGCATATAAAACATGACACTCGTAATAGAATCAGTTACTAGTAAGCCAATGAGGAGCCACCATTTGTCATTCTTCTAATATGACCATATTGTCCCTAAACTTGGGGGAAATCAATAAATACCCCCTCATTTAAAGAGAAACACACGCAATTCAAATATCTCCCGCTCAAATAGCTATTTTACTTCTTGCTCCAATTCAAGCATTAAAACTCATGAGTCTAGGAAGTGAAAATCATAGCTAGGAGAGTAGGATTTGTTGATCAAATTTCTATCATCAACAAATTGGCGCCGTCTATGAAAAACCTAAACAAAGAAAATCATGAAATTCTCTAGAGTGGCTAAGAGATCCTTGAGGTCTAGAAGATTAAACCTAATAGAAATAGATCTAAAAATGATAGAAGCGTTGCATGTCAAAATAGAGGAATCTAGTAATGATTCAACCAATAGTGATATCAATCCTAAAAGAAAGCATGAAGCAATTCCGATAAAGTTTCAGACCTATTCTTTTCTTACCTAATGCCATCGCCAGTAGAAAGAAACATAGCCTACAGGAGACATACAGAAAATGGTGGAGAACCCCAAGGTATTGAAAGCAAAGAACACGTATCTGCGTGCAAAATATGACGATCTAGATGCGAGGTAGAAAAGTGAGTCCGTGTCGGAGAGATTGGTGAATAAAACAAATATGCACGACTGGAGGCATAACCATGTGAATGACCAGAGAATATAGAACTGCAAGGAATTCGAAGGCCAATTGACCATAAAGAGATACGACGAGAACGAACATCTAAGGTTTGAAAAATGAACAATCATAAAGCGTTCAATAACAACATAATGAGGCATGTACGATCCACAATGCTAGATAATGTGAAGTTGAAAGCAGGAGAATTCCTCAAAAGTTACTTCACACATTTCAAAGCTGAAATGATTGATATCGAAGCTATACCACATGAAAAGGCAAGAGATGCCTTATGGAATCACTTGTTGAGGAGGAATCCACCCTAGTGAGAAGCCAAGCGAGAAGCCATTAAAGGGTATCCATGTTCCTTTTACCAATTATTGGATCTAATTTAGAATGAGATTCAGGTAAATAATATCCTCGAGAATCGAAAGAGGCAGAAGCAAGAACGTCAAGAGAAATTCGAAAGAAACGTTCGCATCTGGATGGCCTAGATCATAATATCCCCACTTGGATGGATCCAAGGGTAGAAGAAATATATTTTCCACCACATCTTCTCAAAATACAAACAAATCATACATATCTCCTGATGAGCGGATGGTAAAAATGTTACGAAGTCCATTGGACTAGAGGAAATAATACAAATAATGCTTTGAAGTGCTTAAAATGGCCAGGATGCGATGCAATCAGAAGCCTACATGCCCAGAGGAAAGGTGGAACAAGCAAGGACATGTTGTCTCATAAGGTACGAAGAATGCACATGCTCAAGAAACTAGGGAGCCCACACTTAAAAATTTTTGGGCCTTAAGGTAATTTTAAACAACTCCACCTCTTTCAATTATATTTGATAATAATGCAGGAAACCAAATATTTTCAAATGCAATGCTTCGGGAATGCGAGCCGAAATAACTCACAATGGCCCTAGCCATCTTTTGAAAATAAATTCCACAAATATTTTATCTAAAAATGCTCTGATCCAATGCAAGGTTAACACCCCTGGACACTCATGGCAGAGTATCTTAAATGATGTCGTCAGAATAAAAAGATTTGATTTCGAAAGAACAAATCATCCTTGTAATAAAGCTGAAAAGGAGAAAGAAACTAGTGCTTGAAAATATTTACTTAGGAAAGAAAGTATCTAATGCTGTAAAGTGTAAGGTGAAAAACCTACATGCCATTAAAGATAACTTAGCAAGTACTAAAGGAAGCATAAATGATGAAACAATCGGAAAAAAAAAAAGTATTGTATCTGAAATAATGTCACAAAAATAGAGAGTGACAACAAAAGGCGAGGCCAGTCCCATTAGGAAAGGTCTATCATGCCATAGATAGTCAAAGGCGAGACGAACTTCCCGAAAGAAATTCCAATTAAAGGGAGGTTTATTTAGCTAAAGAAAAAAGGGACGAGGTCACATCCATTTACTTTAAATGTTGTGACATATTGTAATAGCGCACGAAGTACTCATGTATGAAAAAGACATGGCAGGGGATAGATAGTAAACCACATTCCCTTATGTTGTTACGATGATTTAATAAAGTTTCATTTGGAAAGTTACACTGTCAAAATGTGAAATCGGCACAAGAATGATAGATTATGTTGTTGATATAAACTCGTTATAAATGCATCTATATGAAGCATAAATAAAATAACAAATGAGTAAAGTATTGCGAGCTCAAAGAGATTGCCAAATAAATGAATTTGTGCAACATAAACAATGATATTTTACTAATAAAATTGCCAAAAAAGAGCAATGTTATATAAACAAGGAATGAAGCTTTACTGTCATTAGACAATGAGACAAAAATAAGCTATCTTAGTTAAACAAGGACTAAAAATTCTCAAAATCTAGATCATCCTAGTTAACTTAAACTTCGTCCCCTTGAAGCACCCTCACTTCCAAAGAAAGAAAAATAGAAGTGTCAAAAGGCTCATTAGTAGCTACATTTCCACTTGAAGTGATAGCCAGAGAGTCCATAGGTTGAGAAGGATCAGTTGGAATGGACGACAAATCCCAAGTCCCAGAGGCTAATTGATGAAACTCAGGAGAAAGGATGTCTTCGACATCATGTTCATGAGCCTCCAAAAAGTCCATATTCCATTCAAGGTGAACGCTTATGATAATATTATAAACTTTGTTTCCCCCTTCCAACATAGCATCCTTAACAAACTTTGCCTCACGAGCAATCGGTCTAGAAAGGCTAGACTCTACAATAGATAATTTTATCACATTATTTTTCAATTTATCGCGGAGCATAGCTATGTTATTCCTTGTATTATGAAGTTCCATAATGACAATCCTTGCAACATAGGCTACGTGATCTTCCTTGGCCAATTTTAAATCTAATGAGATCTTTTTGGCATCAACTACTAAGGAAGATTATTTTGCAACAAAATTTTCAGCACCTGTACTTGTCTCCTTATATTTATTCCACTCGCCATCAATCTCCTCTAGCTTTTTCTGAAGATATAGCACATCTTCGCCAAAGAACTAGCCATTTTCTCTACGTTGACAGTCCAGATATGCAAGCCTCGTAATCAGACTCGTAATCTTGAGATAATACTGTAGCTATCTGGACGTGGACATCAATCATTTTTCCCCTCTCAGTAGGGGTAAACTCTTCGTCTAGTTTCTCTTAAGACATATTAAAATAGGTATATACAACCCTCATTGCCTGGGAGATAAAATAAGGAAATGTCGATAAATTCCCCGCATCTAATGCATCATCACGACGATGAGGAATAGAGACTTAAGGCTCGAAGTATAACTTCGAGGCAAGTAAGAACCTTCGGGATCTGAAAGAGGCACAGATCGACCTGTGGTTTTTCTTTTCTAGGGTCCCTAGCTGAACTTGATAGAAAGGAATGTACAAATTTTGCAAACGTAGATCTTATCTTAAACCTCAACGGTAGATACCATTGATGGAGGTCGCTTGGACGAAACATCGACCACCAGCGAGGATACATTTTTAGAACCCCCAAAACCTTCGCGGACTAGTTTCTTATATGGAGAAAGTGTAGTAATTTTCCACCACCTAAGGATCGATATAAGTCGTAGCACCCAAACCAATTTGCACTGAAAAATAATCAAATAAATGAGATATTCTCCAAAAGGTAAGAAAAAATTCTTTGAAATAAGGAAACTAACACATTGATTTACTCGAAATAATCTGAATACTAGTATCATAGAATTTTAGATTGGAGAAGCTTTGTAGTCTCTCAATTTCATGAGGCCTCAGAGCTCGAATTAAGAATAGGTGCTACAAAGGCACAAAGTTTTCTGTAGACCTAACCTTGAAGGGGAGCTGAGAGTTTACTAGTGTGAACGCAATTAAAAAAAAGGTAAGACCAAAATGAGTAAAGGAAAGAAACTCGTTGCATTCTCCATAAAAATGAGGCATAACCACTGTAGGGTGAGGGTCATTACGATATAGTCCCTAATTATCACGAACAAAGAAAAAGCTCTCCTTCCTATTATGTATTGTATTGGAAGTGGTAATAAGTTTCAGGCATGCTTTGGAGAACAATGAGTAAGATAGTAATACCCTTTTTTCGAGTACGCTGTATTTCCCATTTTCATGAGATGATAAATGGAAAGAAAAACATCCGGAGAAAGCCCTCAGCTCAAACCTGTAATATTCCATAACAAAAATGACATAATCATATATCCCCATTCGTTCGAAGAAATGAAGATGTGAAAGAAATGGTGGAAGGGAAGTCTGAACCCCATATCCATCAAATGCTTATAGATAGATATACAATCATGGGGAGGGCAGTCTACAATTTGGAACTGCCCAGGACAAATTAATTCTATAGTATCAAGAACACCAAAGCGGTTTCGAATTTTACTTAACTCTTTCTTAGTAATATTAGAAAATATTTTTGAGGCTTCAAAAGCCTTTCTATCACTATCAATCGAAGCTTCATGAGACTCATTGACCCTAAGTTGGGAACTAACACTCTAGTTAAGATATTTTGGGATAGCCTCGGACAATGAAGGATTCGTTGTGGGATATGTTTGCATCGTATGGCACATAGATCTATCTCGCAAAGAGTGTCATCAAGGGACGAACCCTTTAATCTAGAACCTTTAACTTCAGAGTTCGGAGAAAAATTTTAGGGATCACTCAGAGAATACATGATGGCAAAGGAAATATATGAAGTCGCTAGAAAGAGTGAATAATAAAAGAAGAAAGAAACCCACAAAGAAAAATAATGTATTTATAGGTTTCAAATGAAAATGTGAACTTTTAGATTGCATGTGTAGACAAATCGCAACTAATCAAATTACACAAGCAATCGCGACCATTGAATATTAAGAAGCGCCTGGTTAAGAATTCAAAAATGACAAACTTGATTAATCGTGTCTGACACGCACATTAAATCTATACGGGCCACTAGCCAAGAAACACGTAAAACAATCCTACAACACATGCAAATAATTGCACCAACTATAATATGTCTCCTCAAAATGGCCTACGTCGTTCACCACTAACGCAGAGAAATATGAGTGAACAACAATAGGTTTGCAAAAGAAATAAAAAGTCTTAGATTTAATATGAATATTGAAACTAGAATTTAGGGACTATTTGTTAACCCAAAAAAACCCGCACTATGAACCTTAGTTAATTCCCTACAAAACATATAGCAATATGCATGATTTCTATGAGATTCTAAGGATCATGCGCGTCGTATACATTGGCGGAGTTGGAAGGCAATTTGTTTTCCTACTGATGAGGAAGGTCCGGGTTTTATACGGTGAACACATTTTCATTGAAACTATGGTGGCTGTTCCATTCTCAGAGTTCTCTTTGGGCTCAGTTTTATTGGGCAAATACTGTAGAGGGACACATCATTTGCTTGTAGGAGTTCTTCACTCAACCTCTCCTATTTGGAAGAGACTGAAGAGATTTGGATCATGCTTCGAGACACACATTGCATAGCGCCTTGGGATAGGGCAGATCTTTTTTTGGCATGATTGTTGGATGTGTGATTCTACATTGGCTTTCATTTTTCCACATAGACAGCACACATCTGCGGTGCAGGACTTTTTTGAGGATACTGGATAGGATTTTGGGCAATTACTACGGGCTTTTCCATCAGCTATGGCAGAGCAGATTGCGGCCATTCTACTATGTCTTGATGTCTCGGATCGCATTTTCTAGAGGGACATATCAGATGGTAGATTTACTACTAAATCAGCCTGGCAGCTGATCAGCTCTAGCAGGCCAGTGCAGGATTCATTTCGCCTACTATGGAGCCCTATCATACCTCCTACCGTTTTGTTCTTCTGTTGGAGATTATGGCAGGACTTATTACCAGTTGATGTCATTATCCAGAAGAGGATCGACTGTAAGTTGGCTTTTCGATATCAGTGTTGTTCAGAGATTGAGACAATCATTCATATTTTTACTGGTAGCAATATTTCCAACCATGTTTGGCAATATTTTGGGGCT
>CAIGRB010049636.1:0-13297 GCA_903798255.1 Fraxinus quadrangulata | reverse complement strand
GAGTCTTGTACAAATTGGTCACTCAAGCCACTTGCAAAGACCAAAGCCAAAGAAGGAAGCAAAAGCCAATTTGATGACTATGAAAGGGATATGGCTTGCACATGGGAATTGTAGAGACAATCCACTTGTAAGAAGCAAAGTCCAAGTTTGCTTTCTATGGTCTAAGGAGGTTTAAGGCAAGTTGCAAGCAATAAGGGCCCTTGGATGAAGATGCATCTTGGCCATTGATTCTAAGATATTTGCTAGGATTTTGCCTATAAATAGAGAGGTAGTCTCATTGTAAATTTATTCATGGAAGTTGAGAGTTATTGTGAATACAAAGAGAAAATTCTCCAAACTTACTTATTCTTCATATTATCTTTACTTCCAAAATCTCAATTCAAAGTTATAATAATTTAGCCTAGCAAGGTTGAATTATTTTGTGAGCGTCGAAAGGCTGACTTAACGTTTTCTCGTTGGGACGGAAATTATTTGCGTTAAGGCCGCTCGGTGTTTAGTTATTCTAGTGAAAGAAAACTAGTCCCGTGACAATATGGTGAGAGTTTGGAAATCAACTCAGAATTGGCATGGGAGTCAATCACCCATCTCACTAGGCTCTCGACACTCACCAATCTGGATGTGAATTTGGTTGCTGTGACCACTTTGCATAAGTTCACATCATATAGATATCCTCAGAGGGTGAAAACCATTAAACCATGTGAATTTTCTAGATTATGATGGACAATTGACCTCAAGTGACAGAGAACGTAGTGTGACTTATGTAGCTTAGATTGCCTGGACGAGACTTTAGAATTGTTATCGATGTTTTCTGCTTTACATATATAATTCTTGACTTATGATTAGATGATGTAAGATGCAAGATGCTAATTTTAAATGTATTATAACTAACAATTTCTCGTTCTATTCGATCGTTGTGAGTCCCGTAATGCTCCTTCATAGGAAGGGTTGCCAAATTACATTAACACGTCAATATTCTATAATTGCAGGCAAGAAAGAAGGAAGGAATCAGAAGATAAGCAGCAATCTACTGATAAAAAGTTGGAGAGAAGATCTTTTAAAATCTTGAAATTCAACCAATAACATGACGATGAAAAACCAGTTATCATCAATATTATTTCTTCTAATTCCTTAGGGAACATTTTCCTTTTTTTTGATTGAACACCCTAAGCTGCACAATGATATTAATCCACACATGTTTACTCAATATTTTCTTCAGGAAACAAGAATTCGGTATTCTCTCTGGCTAAAACTCTCCTTGTGTCTGGGGACACAGCGCTTAGTTTGTTCTGTATGACATTGGATTGATGCCTTCCAATTTTCTAAACAGTAGCATTTGCATGGATAAAATCTCTTCAATTTAGGCTATGGTTACTAATTCTTGTTTTTTAATACTTTAACAGGTGGCCCGAGCAATTGTTCTTAGGGTGCACGTTATAATTTCGCGGTATTTCAGCATTTCCAACCCCGAAAGGCCAAAGTAGTGTAAAAAGAAGGCCCGACTCCAAGCTATATTCTTCTTTTTCATCAATCAAAGCTCGCATTTGTTTGATCTAATCTTTCTCGCTTTCTTTCACGTGCATGTACCCGGTTCTACTTAATCGCACGCAGTCGAAATTAATCAATTGTTATCGGATCAGCCGAAAGGAAATTTTCCAAAAAGTAACCCAAATGTAGGTATACACCATTACCCTTTGTGGGTGAAAATCGAGAGCAACCGATTGGGAGAAAGGTAGAAGATTGGTTCAACTTGGTGGTGTCGATTTGGAGAGACTGAGCCCGGACTATTGGTTGTTTGGAACCCAAAATCTCAACACTGCACAATGATATTAATCCACACATGTTTACTCAATATTTTCTTCAGGAAACAAGAATTCGGTATTCTCTCTGGCTAAAACTCTCCTTGTGTCTGGGGACACAGCTCTTAGTTTGTTCTGTATGACATTGGATTGATGCCTTCCAATTTTCTAAACAGTAGCATTTGCATGGATGAAATCTCTTCAATTTAGGCTATGGTTACTAATTCTTGTTTTTTAATACTTTAACAGGTGGCCCGAGCAATTGTTCTTAGGGTTCACATTATAATTTCGCGGTAATTCAGCATTTCCAACCTTGAAAGACCAAAGTAGTGTAAAAAGAAGGCCCGACTCCAAACTATATTCTTCTTTTTCATCAATCAAAGCTCGCATTTGTTTGAGCTAATCTTTCTCGCTTTCTTTCACGTGCATGTACCCGGTTCTACTTAATCGCACGCAGTCGAATTAATCAATTGTTATCGGATCAGCCGAAAGGAAATTTTTCAAAAAGTAACCCAAATGTAGGTAAGGTCCTACCTCGCCATCCTTTTCCATTTTATATTCTACTTGTTTGTCCCAATTTACATCATTATCTTTAACTTTGTCATTGTGCTTTGCTCTGCTCGTAATGTTGAATCATTTCACTTAGTTCTTTTCTTTATTATGCTTACCACTTAAAGTATTTTGTTTGCCCAATGTATCTGTGGCCACTCAACAAAATCATTGCTGTCCCTACCTTCTTCGAAAGATAATCAAGAACTAGCATTCTTCTTACTGATGCTGATGCTTCTCATTACTGCGCATATCCCCAATTTTATTAGTCTTTTTTTAAAGATGAATATACGAGACAGACTATATTTTACTTGAGCCTTCTTGAGTGGCTTTCTATGGCTCGATCTACTGTATTCTAGCTGGACAACGACAATGTGCGTACAGATGTTATCTGTCACAATAATTTATCTCGATAGCCTTTTTCTTTAATTATTAACTTCAACGATGATTTGTCTCATCAAATTGGTTAGTAATTCCGGAAGTATGGCGTTAAATGGTTACCTTTTTATGCAAGATGCGATGCACTCGATATAGTACCAGATTCTTGTGGCACCGTGAGCAAAAGGCTCGTACGGCTTGAATCTGCGGTTATTTGCTATTCATTCTTGATAAATAGTTGTAGTTATTGAACTTTTGTCAAGTTCACGATCCAAGATAATAATTGTTTAATTGTGTACTGATAGTGAAATCTAAGTTGCAATATCATGTTTGGCGGAGCTTAATTACCATTTTTTTTACTACTTCTTGTCCCTAAATACATTGAGTTAGTTACTTTTTTGCTTAGATGTAAGTAACTCAAAGAACTTCACTACGAGAGGAATGGGTGGCGAAGTTCTCACTTTGAGGTTTATGAAATATTATAGCTAGTGTGACAAATTTAACAATTATGCTACTTATATAACTTTCTTTACAACTTCCCACTTGATAGACATCGTATCTATTCATTTTAAATATTGTTTTTTAAATTAACAGCACAAATCTTGACAACCCACTAATTATCAAACTAGTTGTACACAACTAGATTAATTCTAAATTTAATAGGGTAACACTAAAGTTGAATAAATAGTTGAGATCTCTTATTTTTCATATGTTGGAGTGAGATGACTCGATAATATATATAGAGGACAATCGACACTGGTTAGTGTATTTGCTCGTCATTTCATTTTGAGACTCGATGTGCACAACATAACATGGGGTTTGCATGCTTGACAAGTTTGTTGAGTCTCCAGATTTTAGAGATCAATCATGTCGTACCAAATTTTGTTACGTGCTATTGTTGAGCACTGTTGATGAGCTTGACATCGAACCTTTTGAGTCCAGGCAATTGATGTTTATTATTTCTCCGGGCGTGTGTGATCTCGACTTCTTTAGTCTTCTTTTGATATGAGTTCTACCTATTGTGGTCTTTTGTCATTTTGATTCGTGCCTCTTTCTCTCGGTCACGAACTCTGACAAGTCTTTTGCAATGGCCTAGTTGGATACGTGGACCGTTCACTATGTCAAATTATTTTTTGGTACAATTATTACCCATACATGGACCCACGTGTTATTTGCATTTACTGATCCTCTGAATGTTTGTTGGCCATGAATTCAGCCTGTTTTTGCGCCAAAATTGTGAATTTGAACATAAAAAATTACTCGGTACAGTAAAAGGCTCTCTTATCGATGCTTTGTTTGTCTTTGCATTGTAAGAGAGACGTTGAAGATTTGCAGTATTGTTACTTCACACGTGCGCCGAACTCGGATTGTCAAACAAAAAATAACACAAAAATAATTTATCATTTTTCATTTTTTTTTTTTTTTACCATTTTGAAATAATTTATCTTCTAAAAGGGAAAGTAGAACCAGCTTTTATTTTCTACCTATACGATTGGACTGAGCCACCCAACTTTACTAAAGTTTTAAAATAAAAATAAATAAAATACTGGCAATTATCTTTTTCTTTTTAATCGAACCTAGCTCGAATTCAATGACATTGGATAAGATTATTATTTATTTGTTGATGGGATCACCAATCCATTATCTTTTGGAAAGAAATAAAAAAATTCTACGTCTTTTTCGCCCCCTTTTTCCTCTCTCTACTTAAGGTAACTCATTTATAAAATAAAAATATTATCTCAATAATTATACCTTAAATATTCCTTGAATTAAAATTAGCCACTCTCTTATCTTCATCGCTGATTAGGATTTTTTAAAAAATGCTATACTCTTATCCTCATACTCGTCTGATAATGATGGGAATGAAGAATAAAGTTCATGTCCCAAACCCGTCGTTACTCTTATATTTTTATCTATTAATCGTCAAAAATTCTCATCGAAGCTAGGGCGGGTATGGCTGCATCGATAGCCAATAGGGATACTTCTTGTTAATTGTTATCATTACGATATTCTGAGAGCATGCTGGAAAAGTATTTATAAACATTTTGAATTATAAATAGATAGAATCATAAAAATGCATGGTGATTAAATGAATAATGCTTGTGAATTTATCGAAATATATGAATAAAAAGTGGTTCGAGCATATGCTAAATCTATTGATATATCAAGAATTGATGATAAGTAAATTTAAATTTAAATAATTTAAAAAATCTATATTTTTTTAAAACAAGTTGAATTGTAAAAATTATAAATAAGCTCGAGAAAGTACAGCAGTGCAACAGGGAGTAACGGTAACATCTGGTTTGGCAGTTCATTGAGGGGCAATTTGGGAATACGAGAAAAGTTAACGGAAACCTTCGTAAATCAAAAAGCAGCACACACAGAGAAAGCTAAGGAACGAACAGTGTTCTTCGCAGTGGGAGGTGGGCTGTAAGTGCTTTCTCTCTCTGAAATTTTCTACCACCTTATATAAACACATATTTCAATTGAAAAACCTTGACTTCATCTCTCTCTCTCTCTCTCATCAATCACTTTTTTCTTTGCTTTTTTGACTTTAATTCTTTTACAGCTTTTCCGCTTTTCTCGAGAAACCAAACTTGTTTTTTCGATCTTACTCTCGAGTCATATAGTGAAAACCCATTTGGAATTTGAGTTGAAATTTTGGGTGGTATACTGATTTTTAGAAATGGCTGATCCAAAACCTGAGGAAATAAGTCATCCTCCAATGGACCAACTTCAAGGCTTAGAGTATTGTATTGATTCTAATCCTTCTTGGGGTATGTTTTATTATGTGTAATTAGTGTTTTTTTTACGTGTTTTTGGTTTCAGTCTTGAAATGGTTTGCTGAATTATTGGTTGTGAAAACAGGGGAAGCAATAGCACTGGGATTTCAGCACTATATTTTGGCACTAGGGACCGCTGTGATGATTCCTTCGTTTCTTGTTCCTTTGATGGGTGGAACTGATGTGAGCTAATTACATTTTCTTGTATTTATGTAATTTGATTATTAAAGATTGTTGATTAAGAAGACAAGATTCGTTTAGTTATTCTTAAATTCTTGCTTAAAATCATGTGCATTCTTGAAATCTGAACCTTTGAGCAGTAGATTCATTAAAGCAGTGTAAATTTCAGTGTTAAATAGGTAATGTTGTTGATTAATACTTACATTCTTTTTCTATGGGGTTTAATTTATGGTTTTAATCAGGGTGATAAAGTGAGAGTAGTGCAGACTCTGCTGTTT
Source organism: Fraxinus quadrangulata (assembly GCA_903798255.1). Lineage (NCBI taxonomy): Eukaryota > Viridiplantae > Streptophyta > Magnoliopsida > Lamiales > Oleaceae > Fraxinus > Fraxinus quadrangulata. The sequence continues at coordinate 7,333 of CAIGRB010049636.1, read as the reverse complement.
GTTGAAGGCATAAATACACTGTTACAAACACTTTTCGGAACAAGATTGCCAACAGTCATTGGAGGTTCATGGGCATTCATGGTGCCTATAGTTTCAATAATTCACGATTCATCCTTGGAAAGAATCCCCGACCCTCACGCCGTAAGTCCTGCAGTTTCGCATAAAAAATTCTTGTATTTATCTTTTTGAGGGTAGAGAAATTTGATGCATTATATAATATTTAGAAGTGATTCTTTTGAAATTTTAATTAATGAACTCTAGGCATTCATTGACTCTTTAACTTGGAATGGTATATTTTCCAATTTGTGCATTCTACAACATGAAAGTGACAATCTAAATGGAACTTTTTACAGTACTCGTTTTATGGCCTTCTCTGTTAACTTCACGTTGTTCCTTAATACCGTCTAGCACTATCTAATTTACCTCACAAAACATCGAAAATATGTATAAATTACCCTAAGAGGTGACAAGTTACCCTGTTTCATAATAGTTGCAGCTAAGAGTTTTCTTGTTATGGTGGCAATTACTTTAAGAAGGCTAAAAATCATTATTTGCTTATATTCAGAATATACTTGCATATCCCACAAGAGCTCAGAATAAATAATTAAAAATTCTTATTTAACAACTCTGTTTCTTCAGACTTGTTTATCTAATGATAGAAACACTGATGATGTCATCCTTCTGCCTTGTAGAGATTCCTTAGTACAATGCGTGCAATCCAAGGTGCACTCATAGTAGCATCAAGCGTGCAGATTATTTTGGGTTATAGTCAGCTGTGGGCTATCTGTTCCAGGTACACTTTTTATTTTATTATTTATTATTTATTTATTTTTAAGTACTTCATTATAGAAGAGTAACATTATGGCCCTTGAGAATCCTATATAATAGTTGCTTGTATTTTCAGGTTTTTCAGTCCACTTGGAACGGCTCCAGTAATTGCACTTGTGGGTCTTGGTCTACTTGATAGAGGATTCCCTGTGGTATGTCACAATTGCTTTTAATTTGATTCGTATGCTTTCTTTTTATGTGTTAAATGACTCGCTTAATTGCATATTGTTAACTTTATGCACTTCGATCAGGTTGGACGATGTGTGGAGATTGGCATTCCGATGCTCATCTTTTTTGTTGCCTTCTCTCAGGTATTGGACTCTCTGACATAATCTTTCTGTTCTTAAAATTTGGTTTTCTTAGCATAAGTGAAAATGTTACAATTTGCCTAATTAAGGAGTTTTTGTGTTGCCAATACTCAATGCACATGGATATTTGTTTAAGAACATTTTTCTCTTTTCTACAATCTCATATATAGACTTCCAATATGGAGACTGTAAAAAAATTAACTGTATCAAGATTTATCTAATATCTCGTTAATTTCGTTGCACAGTACCTGAAGCACTTCCAAATTAAACAACTACCAGTATTGGAGAGATTTGCTCTTCTCATCTCAGTTACAGTAATCTGGGCTTACGCTCACCTCCTTACAGCCAGTGGCGCATATAAGCATCGTCCAGAATTAACTCAAAAGAATTGTCGGACTGATAGAGCAAACCTCATCTCGACTGCACCATGGTTTGTACAATTTCACGTTCTTTGTTCTGAATCAGTATGCATGTGCTGTCCACAACTAAAATGTGTATCTTTAAAAGTTATAACGTTCTCATGCAATCTTGATCACCTTGAAATACCATTTCCAATAGGATCAAAATTCCTTACCCTCTTCAGTGGGGTGCACCTACCTTCGACGCTGGTCATGCATTTGGAATGATGGCTGCCGTGCTAGTCTCCATGATTGAGGTAAAACCTAAAGTATTTTTGGAAATTTTTGAACTCACCAAATGTCTCAACACTTCTAACTGGTGTTTTTTCGATTTTTTTTTTTTGCTGAAGTCAACCGGAGCATATAAGGCAGCATCTCGATTAGCAAGTGCTACTCCTCCTCCTGCTCACGTGCTTAGCCGTGGAATTGGCTGGCAGGTCTGTTAAAAAAAAAAAAACAGATTTTTTCCATTCAAACAACTGTACATCAACCAAGACAATTGCAAGAACCTTTAGCAAATCTTGTGTATGATTCTAAGTCAATAAGTTAAATCTAAAACAAGCTTAGCAGGATAGACACATCTTTTTGAAAGTTCTAAGTTGAAGAAATTGGTCATACCTTGTGCAATTTGATGTGAAGTTGCCGCCAAGTTATATTTCACTCGGATTCTACTTGACATAAAACTTATAAATCCTCTTCATGTATAGGGCATTGGGATTCTATTGGATGGACTATTCGGGACAGTTACTGGATCTACCGTTTCTGTGTAAGAGTTTTTTGCTTACATTGGCTTTGTACTAATTTTCTATGGCAATTGGTTGCTCAGCCTTCACAATAACAGGGAAAATATTGGTCTTCTTGGAAGCACTCGCGTTGGCAGCCGCAGGGTAATCCAAATTTCTGCTGGATTCATGATCTTCTTCTCAATGTTAGGTATATGTATGGCAAAATCCCTCAAAGAAACCATATTTTTCACTTGCTGCTCACTCAAAATTCTGTCCTTAAACATGTGCAGGAAAATTTGGAGCACTGTTTGCATCAATACCTTTCACAATCTTTGCAGCTGTGTATTGTGTTATGTTTGGTCTTGTTGGTGGGTAAACGGATTTTACTTAATAATATATATATATATATATTTTTTTTTGCTCTGTCATTTCCTCATTTCTTTCTTATCGGCAGTTTTCCACTGTTTCCAGCTTCTGTAGGGTTGTCGTTCTTGCAATTCACAAACATGAACTCGTTGAGAAACCTCTTCATCACTGGTGTTTCCCTCTTCCTAGGCTTATCTATCCCTGAGTATTTCAGGGAATATACTACCGCTGCTCTTCATGGCCCTGCACACACAAATGCTGGATGGGTGAGTTGCTCAACTTTTACATAAAAAGCATTGATGAGTAGATCTTATTGAAAGACGGAGGTGGATAATAATGCATTTTCATTTAAATGTTTCTTCATGTTCTCTTGGTGTGCAGTTCAACGATTTCCTAAACACCATCTTCTTATCCTCCCCGACTGTTGCCCTACTTGTTGCTGTATTCCTGGACAACACGCTTGACATTAAAGACAATGCTAGAGATCGGGGAATGCCATGGTGGGCCAAGTTCAGAACGTTCAAGGGAGACAGTCGGAATGAAGAGTTTTACACTCTTCCGTTCAATCTCAACCGGTTCTTCCCTCCATCATGATACATTATTAATGAGGCGAAGACAAATCATAAGCTGAAAAAGGATTATGCTCAACTACTTAGAGCTTGTTGCAACCCTATAGTCGAGATAAGAGCTTGTGAGTCTGTGTGTTTTGACTCGCCCATGAATCGACAGATTAGCCTCTTCTGTCATTATTTTTTAATTTATTTAATCAATCTCGCTTGGGTTATTCAAGTTTAATCCAATAAATTAAGTCATCAGTTTCTACTCGTGCACTCACTTATAAGGTTTATTTCATAATTTGACAACAGTTTTACCTGGAAACCTGCAAATTAGAAAAGGCAAAGACACGTACATTTCTACCTTAATTTTGACATGTTCAAACATGGAAAGAGATCAAATTTCAACTGCCACTTTATTCCCATACAAATCAAAAGATTACAGTGTTTTCACCATTTTCATGGGATTGTTAACATGCAAAATCTCCCTTTCCCTCAATACATATATATTACTTTTTTTTTTCTTTTTCTTCTCTCTCTATTTTTCACGGTGATGAAGAGGCATTCAAAGTACCAGCTGTGGTGCAATCTACAGGGGATGTGTCATGAGAAGAGGGAGTGTGAGGAGGTCAACGTGGAGAACTCGCGTTTCGTCATAGTTGAGATGAATTCTTCAGGTGCCTGTCTGTTTGAGAATTTTGATGATGTAACATTTTCTAAACTACGTATCATTATTGGTTTTGCAGTCAGGATTTATACAGTATGAGTTCGAATTACCCTGAATTAAGTTATGATTATGAGGGGCAGGATAAAAAGGTCTTATTTGATCGGTATTGTGTACAAAAAATTAATTAATTACAGTATCTACGTTAAGGTTCTAAAGTCACAAGTTGTGGCAAGATCAAAATTCGACTCATAAGACTTTTTTTTAAATATTATTTTAATTATTCTAGATTAATAAATGATAAAAAATCGCATACCTTGAAGATTTATAGATACTTTAAACATATTTTTTGATACCCTTAGATATAAGCATTTTTATTCTTCTTTAACTTTGTCTAATTTGTGTCAAGGTGTTATGCGTTTACACTTAAATTTACCCCCTTATTATTTCTTTATCTTTCAATCAATCCTTTAATCATAATTTTCTTGAAGATTAAATAAACAAATTCATCTCTATTTTATGAATATTTGAACTCTTCATAACATAAATTTCTCTATTGCATTTCACATAGTTGCAAGTTCAATTTAATGCGGAACCAAATTTGTGATGGTTAAGGTTTTCCATTCGGGGTCACCTAGTTTTGATGAAATTAATTGAAGAGTTGTCAGTTATATCAAATACCGGGCACAAGTTGATTAGAACTAGCACAAACTGCGAGTTCATATTTTAACTCCATTCTTTGCCTACCTTTCAGAAAATAATTCACTCTAATTGAGCAAGTTCAATTCAAATTAAATGAAAAATAATTTGAAGGTGTATTTTTTTTTTCCCCTGAAAACGACTGTATATAAAAAAAAAATTATCAAATTCCAATGGGGGCCACTTTCCCCATGGACCTCCACCCCCCTCCGCCACTGTCCCGTGTGATTCAAACTTTATATTGAAGGGAGCTCCAAGGAAAATCTCGACCTATTGTAGGATGGGATATTATTCGAAACGAGGAAGTGAAGTTAACCATGGAATTTTATTTATTATTATTTTTTTTTTCCTGTGGTCATGGAACTAGCATGGAGGCTGAGTTGCCAGTGATACCCTCGTATATACTATCAATGGGGCGCTACAAAATATCGAATTGAGATCTGTTGTCCATTCATGCTGTCTAATTTGCTATCCACCCAATTACAAATTGACATATAATGGAAAATTAAAATTGATGTTAATGTTGTAAAATTATAATTGACGACAACTTTAATTTTTCATGATGTGTCAATTTATAATTGGGTGGACAGTAAATCTCAACTCTCCACAAACTTATGATGTTGCATGGAAAACATAGAAATTATTTCGTGTATTTTATTACAAATTTAGATCCTCAAAGTTTGAGAATTAGCCATTGTTTGATTATCATTATTTGTAAAATATATTTTGCTGAATTTACTTTTCAACAACCAATTTTCAATAAAATAATATTACAAGCAAACTTAAAATTTTTTCTTAATTTTTTTTATCACGCATTCTTCATCAATCTAAAATTCTAAAATGCATTGTTAAGAAATAATCAAATAATCCGATTAATTCATTAATTAACCAGTCAACACCACTTTTCCAATTTACGTTTACTGCTATAGAAAATTCCTGGGTATTCAGTCCGTAAATTGCATGATCCGTAAATATATTTTTTTATTTTAGTTCAATCAGGTAATTGTATTTTAATTTTATTCAATCAGATAATTATACTTCAATTTAATTTCAATCAAGTAACTATGTTTAATTCATTCACATAACAGTCAATAATTTATGAACATAATTTATTTCAATGAATTGCAACTAATCATAATAACCACTATTTATTGATTGTACATGCCTTTGAATCGGATAAAATTATCTTAATTGAAATCAAATTTACTCAATTGAAATAATTACCAAATTGAGATAGGGTAAAAGTGCAATTATTGTCATTCCGTCATCAGTTATTTTATAAAGTACATTATTTCTTTGAAAAATAAATTAATATATAGTCAAAATCAATAATTAATTTTAATTATATATTTCATAAAATCTATAACTTTTCAACCACATTTTATCAATTTTTATAAAAATTCAATAAAAAAATTGATTTTAATTCCCTCTAGGTTAAATAATAATTTTTTTCGACCGACATTGAATTATAATTATAAAATAATAAAACAATAGTGTTTCATGCATCCAATGGAGAGCATGGGCAAGTCGATTTGGTATCATATTTCATAAATTTAGACCTTTTTTTTTTTTTTTTTGATAACCAGGTGTCCACATTCGACGACTAATCCTGGAGTCTGCAATCCGGCCCTTCATCACACAGACTAGATAAGCCACGAGATGTGCCCCAAACTGGTCAGAATCCAAGAGCTCCCTCTCTCAACTGAACTGCCAAAGTGTCGAGCGAGTCAAACTCATATTGCACCTTGCCTTTCAGGAAAACTTCTGCCTTACAGGATAAATCCTGCATTCTAGGAGAGAGCCTGCCTTCCAAAAGCCTCATGAATCGAACCCGCGACTTCTGATCTGCCAGCATTGAAGAGCCCCATTCTTTGCCAGTTGGGATGTGCACCGATGGGCAATTTAGACCATCATTTTTGGTCATGAATGAATCAAACCTTTTATACTACAGCTTCGGTGTTGAAGCACACATATTCTTCCTTCTTTGAAGCTATGAACCCCTCTGGTTGTTGTATATAGATGTTCTCCTCAAGTTCTCCATATAAGAATGCTGTCTTGACATCCATTTGCTCAAGCTCCAAATCATTCTTAGCCCCCACTTCAAGTAAAGCTCGAATAGAACTGTGCTTCACAATTGGTGAGAACACATCTGTAAAATCAACACCCAAAATCTGTATGTAGCTTTTTGTCACCAATCTAGCCTTGTATCTAGCATCTTCAATTCCTATTGTGCATTCCTTTCTTTTGAACACCCATTTACAACGAACCACCCTTTTACCTTTATGTAATTTCACCAAGTCCTAATTGTTATTTTTGCTCAATGATTCCATCTCCTCCTGCATAGCAATCATCCATCTACTAGAATCACTGCAATTGATTGTCTCTGAATATGTAGCAAGCTTTTCAGTAGAATCAATGTTTTCAACCACACTCAATCCATAAGCTACCAAATCTGCTTATCCATACTTTCTGTGGAGGTCTAATCTATCCGCAAGGTCTATTCTTAGCTATAAAATATTGTAGTGCTAGTGGTGTAGGCAAAGTAGGCAAGATATTACTATCTGTCAACCCTAAACTAGACTGATTTGTAGTAGACTGTTCAGTAATCTCTAATTGTTTCTCTAAACCAATTTCTAACTCCACCTGAATTGAATGATTCTGCTCCCCAGTTTTTTCAGAATCCCCAAGAGGTGAACCACGAATCATAGCAAGTTTATCAAATACTACATTCTTATTAACAACCACCTTTCTAGTCTCGGAACACCATAACTTATACCCCTTCACACCTGAT
>CAIGRB010049634.1:110875-130997 GCA_903798255.1 Fraxinus quadrangulata | reverse complement strand
GGAAAAGTGTTTGGGATGAAAATGATTGAAAAATCAAGTGTTTAAAGTAAAACAGAATTCTGAATGTCGACATGTCGCTCGAGCGCTAAGCCAACGACATGCGAGCAGCAGCTGAGCAATCGCCAGTATTTTTTTCATAACTTTCTCTCTCGATATCCGATTGAGGTGATTCAGAATGCGTTGGAAAGCATACAATTATTCTTGAAATAGTCTTATCCAAATTCCAATATTTTCTATGTGAAAAATGCGTTTTAAATTGCGACTGAGAATTTGGAGCATAACTTGTACGGCTCTTTGACATTTTTTGGACTTCTAAATGCATTCCAATAATCATATGTTATAATTTTGAATTCTTTCAAGGACTATACTACCAACCCAACTCTTTTGACTTTAATTAGGATTCTATAACTCATATTTTAATTTTAATTATAACTAGATAAATTTCTAATACAATTCAACTAGAACTTGATACGACTAAGGAAATTGCCAATTACAAATTTAGAAATTGTCAATTATAATTTGAACTTAACAATTTCCCCCTTTGGCATTCGTGACAAAATCATATTTATTTCAAAGCAATAAATATTAAACTACCAAAAAAAAAACTTTCCAAATTTTTCTTCAATAATATGTTAATCCATTTCCTGAAACACATAAAAACTACAATACCACGTGAAAAGAAAAATGAAACTAACAAAATAAAAATCATATAGCTAAGTTAAATAAAAAATAATAAAACACGTCTAATACCGAAACATGCAATATTATGTGAATTATAAACTTATAAATAAATTATAAAATTTTATATCAATATAGACAAAACACAAAATTATATCAATAATAAAATTCTAATAAATATATTAAATGACTCCCCCTAAGTCATCTATCAATCAAAAAAATTAAAATTATCCCTTAACTCATATAATCAACTCCCTGAAATAAATACACAACTCTCCCCATTTTGTTGCGAATAACAAAGGAAAGACAAGTAATAATCTTGTTAAACACATAGAGGAATGAGTAAAAAAAAAATTACATGTATAATGATGCAAAAATTATGTAAAAACATATGATATGAGAATAAAAAATTTCCAAATTCGAGATAATTGTTTTTATTTTTTATGAATATTTAAATTATTGTCATGAACAATTATTTGCTTACTTATACATGTATAATTAATAAATAGTAAACTTTTTTCACATAACTTATTTTAAACATATATGCAGTAAATTGTATAAATTATTCATGTGTGAAAAATGCCATTAAACTCATGCAAGCAAGTTTCAAAATCTTAAATCAATTAAAAATGACGTGCAAAGAATCACTGGTTAATTAATATATTCTTCAAAATATGAAGTCAAACTCAATATTATTATGACTTTTATAAATTAAAGAGCTCATAATTAATTGTATATTTTTCTTTTAGTTTTCAAATATTATGTACATGCTCTTCTTCATTAAACTTTCTACATGATCCATGTAACGAGTTTTAGACTGATGACTCTAAAGTCAGATGATTTATAGGGCACCAGGTATTAAGATACCCTGCAGACTTAATTACTCAAGTTAGATAAGTTACGAAGAAAAGTATAAGATTGTCTCACAACATTTTATGTAATTCAAAATTTTTTCTTTAAAACTCAATAGTAATCCTTTTTTTAAAAGGAATATACAAGAATTTAGGTCAACTAATTTAAAAGTCATTCCATATTTATAGTCAATTCACCACATAGATGATCGCTATCCCAAATGTCAATCACGCTATCAAAACTCACTCACAATAATTTAATGTATGTAGTGCATAAAATACATGTAATAACATATACCAAGTACTCCAAACAAATTAATGGAAACTTAATTTACCACTAGTACTTGATAACAAAATAACATGCCCAAAAAAATATAGAAAATCTTTTCCTTTTTCAAAATTTTTTAAATTTCATTTTTCAAGATAATAAATAAAATGCAAAAAAATAAAGAAAATGTTTAGAATGCATGCACGAATATGTAGATACCATGAATAATGCAGATGCATGTACCTAACTACTAACTCAATGAGACACATAAATGCTCTTACCATGAAGAGTTATATGAACAATACCACAATGTAAATCATCGTTTTGTTCAGTGAGTTCATTCTTTTTTATCCAAATCTTCTTAGAAGAAGATGTAATCTTAGTCAATTGAATCATCAACTCAATCAAGTGACTCACTTGATTAGTCAAGAATCTAATGTGAGTAGTTAGATCTTATTTATTTTTCCTAATCAAGGACTTACGACATTTAGGTCTAATGTAACCTAAAATACCACAATTATGACACGTGTGAATGAATTTAGAAACAATCATAGATTTCAAATTTTGAACCTTAGGTAGAGAAAACTTATGTTGCATCGATGATTTTGGTTCTTGGATACCAATATTCTTGGTCTTGTTCCTATTCAAGAGCTCGCGACACTTGGGTCTTATGTGTCCAACCTTACCACAATGCTGACATGTGGGGATGAACTTCGGAGTAACTCTATGTCTCAAATTTTGAACCATAGGTATCGAGGTAGGTACAAACATATTTTTCGAAGAAGAAGCAATAAAAAAATTTGTTTCATTAAAGCCTACACCTCTTCTATCCCCAATTGTTTTATTCAAACCTATCATGCTATCAATTTGCTTAGATCCGCTAGAAAAATATTGGAGTTGGGTATTTGATTTTTCCAAATCACTCGTAAGATATTTAACCTTAATATCTAAGGACTATTTTTCAACTCTTAACTCATTCAAAATTCTAGTTGATTCCTCAAGTTTGGCTACAAGACTCTCCTTTTCTAATTCAAGATTATTCAATTTTTAAAGGTAGAGAGATTCACTTTTTTCAACTTAAGGCACTCTTCAAACAATTGGTCATAAACTTTCCGAATTTCCATATCATACTCAGATCCCGAATCAGAAATTTATTGACTCATCTAGACAAAATATTGGGTCAAAGATCGCTTTTAAGCTCTAATACCACTTGAAAGTTTTAAATTATTTAGATCCACGTGCGGAATTACACAATTAAAAGCAACAAGTTAATTTTTAATTGTTTCTAGATAATTAGATCAAATAAGTCAATTTATCTAAATTTGAATACCATAATCAATAATTAAAGCAGTAAAGAAAATCAAAGATGATCACGGAGAAACCCCAACTGGGTAAAAATTTCGGGTACTTTGCCAGTCAATAATCCGCTATAAATCGAAGTAAACTTACAATACGGTTCAGACTCGTCTACCTCGTAGAACTTCTGACCTCAATTCCTGCAGTCTCCCTTGATTCTACTGGAGGTGTGCCCCTTCAAAACAAATCTCGACTCTTGGTTTATACCTTAACCCTCCTGGACTACGTGCTCCTGACGTCAGATCTCGACTTCTGATATTTCACCTTAGTCCTCCTGAATTTGTGTTTCTGTAATAGCTTCCGATCCCTTGTATCGATTTATCCCTAGTGGATTAAATGGTTTGGTGTTTGATCAAAAGATCTTTTTATTTTGATCTGTGGTTTAATATGAAACAATATGTCTAAATCAACAAATCAAAGTTTGGATAAAATCATGGCTCAAATAATATGGTTGTTTAATATTTGAATCAATGAATGTATTTTGGATTTTCAAATGAATAATCTCTATAGCAAATGTAATTTAACACATATATAACCAAGTGTTTGAAGCAAAACAAAATTCTAGACGTCGACCTGTCGCTCGAGCGCCAAGCCAGTGACATGGTAGCAGCAACTGAGCAATCGTCAGTATTTTTTTCCATAACTTTCTCTCTCGATATCCGATTGAGGTGATTCAAAATGCGTTGAAAAGCTAACTCAAATAGCTACAATTATTCTAGAAATAACCTTATCTAAATTTCAATGTTTTCTATGTGAACAATGTGTTTCAACTTGCGATTGAGAATTCAGAGCAAAACTTGTACGGCTCTTTGACACTTTTTGGACTTGTAAATGCATTCCAATCATCATATGTGATATTCTTGAACTCTTTCAAGGATTATACTACCAACCCAACTCTTTTGACTTTAATTAGGATTCTATAACTCATATTTTGACTTTGATTACTACTCGATAAACTCCCAATACAATTCAACTAGAACTTGATTTTAACTAAGGAAATTACCAATTACAAATTTAAAAATTGCCAATTATAATTTGAACTTAACAGAAGTGAATATTCATCATTCATGGAACGAAATGGCATACGGTATTTATACATCACTTATCATCCACTCATCATAAGGATGACAACTCTTGTAATATGTTATCAACGGGATTAGCATTTCCTTAAAGTTGTGCATAGATGTCTGTCATTTGAGAGGTCATCAACAATATCATAGGTAACTTGGATCGACCCCTCCTCACCCATGCTTATCGTGTCATTACTATTGTGTTCTTTATATATTTAAGGTCACTTTGATCTTCAACATTTATTTATTGACATTAAGTCTTGATCTTTCAAAAATAAACACAAAATGCATTGGCGGAAATATTTAAAAATATTGTTAAATTGATAGAAATTTGACAATTTACTGAAGAAAAAACTACTGGAATAAAGGTTATACACCAAGAGAGGCCGTGCCACAACAATATTTGCAATCTTAAATACTTTCCTCCCCTCATTAACTGTTCAAATGGGAGTTATACATGAAGATGTATATGTCAAAATGGTATTAGACTAGAAAGGTATGAAGCACGTATCGAAAGTGAGGCATCATCTCCATCAATCTGTTTTCTCAGTATTTGTGTCATCAGATGGCCATATAATTGTTTCCATAAGCCTTTCTCTCATCAACTTCAAGTTCTCATCAGAAATTTCTTTATAGATTTCGGCATGATCGCATTTCTAGATCTCAATCACCACAAGAAGAAATCAAATTTATCATTAGCTTCCGTATTTGTTAAATCACCTCGTCTAAAACTTTAAGATATCACCGAAGACAAAAATAATTGTCTAGATAATCAAATGAGGTGACTTAATATTACATCATAGTCATGCAAAGGTCTTCAACTCTCTGAGTTTTGCCATTACCCATTTATAAACTTTATGCATGTGTCGAACTTTTAATGAAAAAATCATGTTGCCTTATGTGAAGGCATGAGGCACAATTTTCATTAAAAAAAATGGTGGGAAGGTCTGAGCAAGTGAAATAAATAATCAAAAAATCAAACAATAAACTACCATTAAACCATGCATGTACCTTAATCCATCTTGAATACAGGCTAAGTCGTGTTATCATTACTCTTTCAGCAAGTTCCCGCCTTTCCTGCAAATATCAAGAAAGTGCAAACGACTTACAAGATCGATTGAAACTATATAAACACTACTCGAACGTTTGATGTGCTCGACTGGACAACACTATATATGATTAATGAAGAAAAAATGTTAAAATCTCGTACTCGTCCTTTGTCCTTCATAGTTATGCCTAATATTGCAGAACAAATATGCCCCCATTGCATTTTAGAAGTATTTCATGCATTAAACAGGATTGCTTTGTGTTGTGGCTTGGTAAATGAACCTTCTCGAAACTTCTGGAACTTTAAGGGCGTGTTTGAAATGCTAGAATGTATAAATTGGATTGCATTAAACTGAAGAAGTACGTGATAATATTTGTCAATTGTCGTGTCTAGTCAAATGAACCTAACAAGCCATAAAATACAAAGGGAAGAACTCTATTTCTAGGCTCAAACAGTAACAGAGCTATCAAGAAGATTTGAACTCTATTATTGGATATTACCTTAGCCAGGGTCTGTAGAAAATGCTTTCCACTTTTGGTTGGGTTATCTGCAATAAAGCTGTTGAAATGGAGAAAAGTAAGAACGATTCCAGACGCCAAGTAATCAAATTAGCCTTTGCATTCAATAGTCTCAAAAGATAATTTGCACCAACTAAAGTAAATAAGTGAGAGTAAAAAGTTGAAAAAAAGGGAAATGTAAGGCAAGATTTCTATTCAGCAATTCGAAATCTGAATGCTGACCGAAGCTTTAAATCTGAGAAAGCACGAGCATCAGGAATGTATTGCTTACTTGTGTAAATAAGCGTATTGTGGTGGATTCATCTCATAGAGTTGCTCAAGAACAGTCCTCACAGCTTTAAACGTGAAACAATTGATTATGTCCTGTAAGGAGAAGACATTCAATCCATATACTATCTAACCACATCAATGGCATGTAGGCTCACGAACATAAAGAAGAAATATAAGGGAATTTTTACACACTTGAACGTAGATTCTTATTAGTTGACACTAATTTTACAGTAACAGGCAATTGAGAATCAATAGCTCAGATGCATGAATGGAACTGCATAGGGTGACCGGACTTCTCCAAGGGTGTTGGCCTCTCCGAGCATATGATTTCACTATTAACAAAACGCACAATACAAATCTGGTACAATTAAGAAAATTGTTCATTCCTTTTTACTGAACTTTGATGCAGAACAGTTTCACGCAAATGAAAGAATTTATATGCATGAAAACGGATGTACGATTCTGAGATTGGCTGTAACAGTCAACTTTCTCTTCCTATCCTAATAGATTCTACCTCTGTCCAGAATGAATGCCAAACAGAACCTAAGAGAGTAGAATAGGAGTGATAGTAAAAAAAAGCAAGACAGGTTCACAAACTCTGGAAAAATTTTCTGCTGCTTCCTTTTTTTTGTCAATTGCGCAACAGAAGACCGTGTTGCTGGTTATTTGAACATTGCATTTGACAGGAAGATAATTCAGTAGTGCAATTTTATAACTAGTAGTCTGTAGTCCAGTGCCTTGAATCATTCACTCTCAGATCATTAGCAGTTCATTGTATGGTTTTTGCATTAACATTTGTCTGTCATCCTGTTTGACAACCATTATTTGGGTAAAATGAAGTTTTGAATAGTGAATTTTTGGTAAATGTGTGGTTGAAAAGTATGGAAAAGTTTTCAATTTAAGTGCAGAATATTTTATTGTGTGAATGTATTGTTGAAAATGAGTATGGAAAAAAAAGAGCATTGAAATAATGGTTGTCAAACAGGGCTAAGATTGGACGATTGTTTGTCTACAGCTTCGTGCATACCTAAGCATAGACTATCACACAGAAAATCCATCTAACCCCCTTTCTAAATTAAGTTCAGAATACATACACTTCACAAGAACAAGTCGAAAGTAGTGGATAAACCAAAATTTATATGCATTAATAAACTTTAAATCTTCCAGTAGACATAAGAATGAATTAAACGCAGTACGTAAGACTTAATTTTTCTTCTTGTTCGTGTAAACTACGTCTAAGTGATGACTATGAATGAGAGATTAGATTACTCACCATTTTGACATCATTGAATGTATCATCGTACTGCCCTCCCAATTCATTGACAATAGTGAGGGCATGAAGCCTACGTTTCTTTCTTGAATAGCCTTTAAAGGAGCAGACTGAAAGAATTTTTGCAGAAAACCTCCATTCATAGCAGGCATCCAAGAAAGAAGTGCTCAAATTCACTTTCTTCAAATGCTTTCTCCCTCTAATTTTTTTATCCAACTCCAAATTGCTCTTAACGTTTAAGCTACTTGAAGAAAGGGAATCCAAGCATAAAAATGGGCACGAGAAGTTATCAGTAAAAGACCTAACCAATATAGCCCCAACCATCCTGTCACATAAAAACTGCAGATAAAATTATTAACTGAATTTTTTTTTCTTGGAAACCCACATCAGAATAGAGAATGTACAAAGAAAAGTTAAATAACATATTAGTTATAGAAGGGGAAAAAAAAAGACTATGGGCACCTGAGAATTGTTGAGAAAGAGGTGCAATGAGATGTGGGAGCTGTGATGAATCTCGCGTGTTTTCTACTGTTGAAAGATTCATAATTGACTTTCAGATATTTCTGTTATTTTATCTGAAATCTCTTTTTTTTCTGAGGTCCAAAATTATCCCCAGAAAAGCTGTAAAACTCAGCCAATCTGTAACTACCTTCCTTTTTGAGTAAGTAGTTACTCCTGGAGATTCAGTGCCATGAATTGGGAGCCTCCAGTTCACTTTTTTGGCAAAAAAATTGATTAATTGAGAACTAGCCCAAGATTTAACAAACATTCATAGCATGTTTGGATTGAACTAAACACGATTTTGTCACAATCTCTCGTCCTTGCCATGTCCAATCCTATTTAGTCCATTATTTCTAATATGCCCTCGAAAAGGAAAAATTTGCTGAAAGAGTCGTGTTTGTCCTAAGAGAGCATCTCCAGCCAACAAAACCAAGTTGATTGAGATAACTTACATTATGTACCTACTTCGTATCATCAATCAAAGATCTAGTTGTTGCTCAACAAAGAGAAGATAATGAAGGGATTGAATTAAGTTTTACAACATGGATGAAAAGTGTGTTCACAAAAGTTTAATGTTCCAAGACTTCATCTAGCACTGGGGGAGAGGGCTGAACACCATACAATTCTTCACTCAGTTTTCTTAGAAGAACACAAAAACAAACTATTATCTGATAAAACTACATAGATTTGCCATTACTATACAAATGTGAACTTCACATAGACAAAGGTACACGAAGATGAAATCATTTGGAAATGCCAGCTCTAGCAGTTAATTCCACACAGCTCAACATCAGGGCCAGTGACTCTAGTAGTGAAGGGATCGACTCGCACCCATAACAATGAAAAGATGGATGCAAGAAGAATGGACCATACAACGACAATAGTGGGTGTCCGGTTCTGCCGGCCCATAAGACCTTTGAGGAATGGATAGAGATGAACAATCACCCAGAATGCGAAGAACAGTTTCCCAAATAGTGGACCCCATGACTGATAACCACTATTGATCGCATAGGAGATTCCTGCAACAACACCAACTATGTTTATGATAAGGAGAGTTGTCGGGGGTATTAGAAGAGTTGTCCATTTGAACATGTAGAGCTCGGTAAAATCCCCATCTTCATCGGATGCTTTGGACGTGACAGTAAAATTGGTGTCTATTCCAGCAAGCACTTTGAGAAGACCTTGGAAGACAGCAAAAAGATGAGATGATACACCTCCAATGACCCAAAACTGTTCATTCCTCCACCACTCGTCGATTCCAACCCCACTCCACCGCATCTCCAGTATACCAGTAGCAAAGATGGAAAGAAAGAGAGATATAAACCAAATACTGGCGAAGTTACTAATCTGCAAAACGAAGCAATAATTTTCACATTGTGAGATCTGTATTTTATAATGTAAGATTCTGGAGACAAATGATAAAATGCTATCACGGTGTTTCCATTACATCAAGGACCAAGAGCAAAAAGGTAAAGGCGTGTCTATAGGACGTACGGCGCTGATTTGATATCATATATTCAACCACAAAGTGCAATAATAGAGCAACATTTTGGTAAAGGAATTGAATGAAAATTATAAAATTTTGTTCTATGTTGACAGATACTTGAATTCAAGTTAATCTCGAGATACTGCCTATGTAAAATACAAGACAGTGGCCATTGCTCATATGGAAACCAAAAAATGAATAATGATATGTTCAGGTGGGAGTGGGAGATAGAACCGACCTGTGGCATAATGAACTTTCCAGTAAGTAAACAGACAGCTGGCAAAGTACAATAAATAAGAAGAGGAATTGCAGTAACTGGGTAAATTGTGGTGTTGACATATGCAAACCTCTCTAGCCACTTCAACCTTCCACCATAGCCATACCATATAGGACAATGCCGGCTAAATAAAATCTCAACAGATCCCAAGGCCCATCGAAGCACTTGGTTTAAACGATCAGATAGATTAATCGGAGCTGAACCCTTAAATGCTGGTCTCTGAGGCATGCAGTAAATTGATCGCCAACCACGAGCGTGCATCTTAAATCCCGTAAGAATATCTTCCGTGACAGAACCGTAAATCCATCCAATCTGCAGATAGAACAAAAATTGAGTGTTGTACATAATACAACTGTTAATTCCGACATATACGGGATTACATAGGAAATCAAGTCAGGAAACTAAACGTAAAAAGAACGTTCCCTTAGCAATAGTTGGTTTGGTTCGCCACCCAAATTTTGAATGAGATGATAAATATTAACAATGCCACTTTGCAGAAATAAATCATTACATTATGGATTAAAATTTTTAGAAA
This sequence comes from Fraxinus quadrangulata, assembly GCA_903798255.1. NCBI lineage: Eukaryota > Viridiplantae > Streptophyta > Magnoliopsida > Lamiales > Oleaceae > Fraxinus > Fraxinus quadrangulata. The sequence goes on along the minus strand of CAIGRB010049634.1, from coordinate 120,869 downwards.
GAATGACAAAGAGAACCAATAGAGTTAAAGCCAAAAGAAAATTAAGCAAAAGTTAGCATACTTCTAAATATTATTTATCTTTATGATTCTCTCTCTTTTGAAGAGGTATTACTATGAGAACTGATATCATATGGATTCTGTATGCAAGTATTATGACCAAACTTTCCGAATTAAGGACAGTAGCACCTTTGAATTCTGACGAGTAATTATAATAGAACCCAACTGTCAGAAGAATAATTACTGATAAACGTTGTGAAGTAGAAAAGAAAGAGAAATTTTCACTTGTTCTAGCATGCAAACATCTACAATATATCTACTTCGCACCTCAATTTTATTGTGCAAGAAAAGGCACCCCGAGTATTTAAAAGCTCCTCTTTATGAAATGCCTGAGGAAAGTAGTTGCATAAAAAATCTTACCCTTTTTTTTAAAACCTTTTTACCCTTCCTTGAGGGAAGGGAGAAAAGGAATAAAAGAGCTTAGAAACACATGATAATTTCAGAATTCCACAGCAATTTCCATTAACAGATGCAGAAAAACACTTACTTCCTGTTCTAATGCTTCCAAAGAAATTACACGAGGGAAAGTATGCTCCATTCCCAATAGGTTCCGACTGTAATTAGGAGCTTCCACTTTTTATTTAATCTCCTTATTTGTTTGATTAGCCATCTCATCATAATGAAATTTACTAGTAAAATAAACGCAGAAGTTTTATAGTAATGTCAAAACATTTGTTAGAAGCTGTTTCCTTAAACAAAATCTGTGTTAAGCAGTCATCTCCCAATTTTCAAACGTTCCCTTCAAGTCCGAGGTACCATAAACATTTGCTAATATTCTATGCATAAACAATATATAATCAGACAAGCATGGCAAATGAAACCAACTTACCTCACTTCCCCATTCTGACTTGTCTTCATAGCCACAACTGATAACATGAATCGCCTCTTTTAGAAGAGTCTCAGGTGTGGCAGACTCAGGAACACCACCATTCTCCATAAGAGTGGATGCAACAAAAACTGCAGACTGGCCAAATCTTTTCTCAAGGCTCATTTGGGACATGAGCAGTGACTTCTCATCATCAAATCCGGCACCTGAAATCAACACCAACAGAGGCAACAGTTAATAAATTTTCTATATTAATTTAAGTTCATATATACGATTTTGTACTTGAAATTTTTTGTGTGCTCATAAGAGAAAAACTCAATACACAATGAAAGTGCACATTGGAATGTTAGACTAGTAAAAGTAGGAAAACATTGACAATAGAAGTGAGTAAAAAGGTTGAGGGAATAGATACAGCATCCCACATGCTTATCAATGTATTGATAGTATATGAATTCAACAAAAGAATATGTGCATTAACAGTGGGAGAAAATGATGAAACCTTCGATAAAGCAGCATATCTGTAATTCCAACCAGCCATAAGAAATGTAGTTATTAAAAGATAGGACTATTACAGACGTTCTTTCCCTTTGCTAGTTGAATATGACGTCAGACCATATACACAGACAATTAGCTCAAAAGTATGAACCAATCAACATGGGATAAAATATTCATACAGAAGACCAAAAATTCAGATAGTTTTGTCTCAGAAGACGAGCAGGAACAAGACGTGAACGAAGAGGACATGTCCGACGATGGAAGTGAAATGCTATGGTTAGTCTCAAAACTATAACAAAGAATTGATTAAGTAGATGACCTTGACAGATTATGCTTATATTGTCCTTAGAGATATTTACATGTCATAGACTCATGACCTTCAAATTCATCTCATGCATAGAATACTTGCATTGATTCTTTATATGAATGGCATATGCTACCTGCCATATGGTTTTTCTCTCTTACTGGAACCTTATTTTGAAGCAATACATGTTATTAGCCTGTGTTCGCAGCAAAGACATTTATATCTGATGCAATCCTTCTTCACCAAATATATTTATTTGGAAGGAATTTTGCAAAATCACTATAAACAGCAAGTAATTGAGAATAGATACACGAATATTAATTAGTAAAGTTAGATTCAAAAATTATATTGATGGTATCACTACATCACATTGAAATACTGATTGCAGGGACTTATTAAACATGCCCCAGCTCCCCAGACGTGGCTCACTTCCTGGGTCTACTACATCTATCTATTGATTGAGAAAATAAGATTTTCACCCAACCAAATTCACCTTTTTTGTCTGATTTAACCAGTAGTAAAAATCATAATTACATAAAGAAACAATCATATACACCATGCATGTTTTTAATTTCCATATAAATAGAAATTCCAAAAAGAATACATGTACTGTTCCCAATTTAAGCACATCATATTAATCTGATCAGGCAAGGCATGAACACCGAATCGTGGTTAACAAGCAAATGTAGATAAGAAACAAACAATGCAACATAAAGATTCAATATCTCGTTCATGTTGATATCCAAATCAATATTTGTCATTTGGCATGTTGAAATCAATCGAGCAAATGAACCAATATAATACATGCCTCAATGACAAATACAGTCACTATTTCACTTTATTCAACAAAGAAATTAACTAAGAAAATGAGGTATACTAATTCATGCTTTTATGACAAATAAGAGTGTCACTAAGTTTAACTTAGCCTCCATTTAGGAAGAATTCCGGTTTAATTTATAAATAAAACGGAAACGAGCGGTGGATAAGTGGATTACTTGTAGGTCTATTGGGATGTGTGGCTGAAAATGGAGTCTGATCATTTATAAATTTTGCCAAACGGAGGCTTAATAAAAAATAAAATGCAGGTCCAATAGATCTAGCAACAACTGAAGTAGCAAAAGGATTCATGTAGTTGACCACTGTTTTATTGGAACATGGCTTAGTTTGTCGTTTGATATTGTCGTAATGACATAAAATACAAGACAGACTAAACAGTATCAATTCTAACAGAAAACATACCTTCAACGCCCTCCTCTATATCCTCCAAACTGAATATTGGAACAGTGGGATCAACATGCTTGCTAGATTTCTTTTTGTCTGAACCCTTCTTACTTGATTTAGAATTGTTCTTTCTTGAGCCACCAAAACAGGAAGAGAGAAATCCTGACTTCTTTTGCTTAGGTTTCAGAGGTGGCTCATAACCATACAAAGCTGTTCTATTAAAGACGCATCCAGTACCCACATACACAGGACCTTGAATACCATCCAAACCTCTCAAGTTTATCTGATTGCAAAAAAAGAATAAGTTTGCACGAACAGTGGACAGCAGGGGAAAAAACAGAGAATTAGATAACAGTATTACATGAAATGGCCAGAAATAATATTTACTAATGTTCATGAACTCACATCAAAGAAAACAGTGTTGCGGTTGGCATATCGATCATTTCTATCAATACCATCAAATCTCTGTGGAAATTGAACATAACAAACATACTTTCCAAGATTTGGATCCATTAAAAAGCACATTGCCTCTCGCAAGGCCTTGCTGTTGTTTATGTAGTGATCACAATCGAGATTCAACAAGAACGGTCCATTAGTAAGAACTGCTGATACACGAACCTGCAGATATTCATGGCATTGGTACATAAAATGTTACGTGTCCAAAAATAAAAATTAGATTAACAGCAAATCGCAATTGTCAATCACTTACAAGTGCATTCATAGCACCAGCTTTCTTGTGATGTTGGAAACCAGGGCGCTTCTCACGAGAAACATAGACCAGCCGTGGCAGCTCATTACCCTCGCTGTCAAGACCTCCACTTTGGCCCAGGAAAACCTGCAATTGACGAAAGCAATTTTTTAAGAAATAGATAACACTGGAAATTGTTAGACAAACAAGTTTATTTTTAGTTCGTAATACACACATAAAGAAAACAGAATGTGTTACCATCAATCAAATGATATTAACACTATTTGATAATAAGCATGCAAGTTTAGATGACTGTTTTTATAGACATTGAGTATATAACAAGTAATAGTCGAATATATGTCAACCTATCAGATCTATTACTATTGAACCAAGCTTACCTGAATCATTCCTGGATGATCCCTGGTGTTATTTCCAGGCCATGGTGTACCATCTTGCATGATCCAGCCTTCTTCAGGAACTTTTTGGGCCTTTGCAACAAGTGCATTTATACGAATTTTAAATTCTTCATATTCTCTCTGTAGGACAAGCAGGAGAAGAAACATAAGAAGTCTGGATTAAAAGGAAGAGACAACAGAATTTCTGAATTAAAAATTCCACCTTCATAGCCCTACGATCTTTCACAAATGATGGTTGAACTTTATCTTTCAAGTAATCAATCTTCTGAGCAAAGTACCATTCTGGAGCACGTGGCTCAATGTTGTACTTTTTGCAGAAAGGAACCCAATTCCTTGCAAATTCAGATGTTTCTGAAAGAGCTTCAAAAGTCAGCATCGCAGAACCATCATCAGATACATAGCATGAAACCTTGTCGACTGGGTAGTCAACCGCGAGAATGGATAAGACAGTATTAGCTGTAACAAGTGGAGGTTCCTTTAAAGGATCAACTGTACTGACGAATATATCTACAGCAGCTAATTGTGATGGCTCTCCTTCACGATCGTATCTTTGACACGGTTTATATTCAATTGAAGGTAAAAGTCAGAAACTCGTGTGTGTGTGTGTATATATTCACAAAAAGGGAAGTCTCTATACAAATGATGGTTTATCATCTAGACATCAAACAATAGAGATGCTTTATCATCTACTTTTTATCACAGTTCTATGACATTCAAACAGAAAATGGCCACATGGAAATAGATATCTGTATACATGGAAAATTTCTCACCTAAGAGCAAGCCTGTCAAGGTAAGTTTCACGGTTTACTGGAAGCCATTTCGGGAATTGATCCAAAATCCAGGACATAGCAAACCAGATCTCACAGATCACGGATAACAACCACAAAGGGTATGCATTGGTAACAGGATTTGTTAATCGGTAGTGCAAGAAAATGCAGAGAATAACAAGCCGCAATATGATAACCATCCTATATGGGTTTATCCTGGATGATGGAATAGAAACCTTCCTTGAAAGGGGCTGCCGAGCTTCATCATTCCTGCATAACAATGAGAAATAAGCACGGGCAACCAATGGCTGGATAGAGTGAAGAAAAGTGGCAACATGCTGCATAAAACCAAAGATTATACATATGTAACTACATAATTTACAGCTAAATAATCTCAACTTTCTGCTTATTCAATAACAACATCAAAGTGCCTCCAACATTATTAAGATTCTGCACAGCCAATTATGTTACTGCAATGTTACAGCAATACACCTACGGCTTAGAAAAATACTCGGATTTTATGCTGAAAAACCATACTGCAGGAAGCCAAAATGTTGTGGCATAAATCAAGTTGGAACTCACAATAAAGAGTCATCCACCAGCACATCTGTGCTGGCATCAATATCTCCAGCTCCTCTTTCTGAAGGAGGATGGCTAGTAGCAGTAGCCATTGGAATCACATTTTTTTCCTGCTTCATCTTCCAGCCATCAACTCTCTCTTTCCAGGCAACATTGCCCAATCCTGAGGATCCAAACTCCCTCACTGGATCCACAAACCGGATGTTAGCTGTACCAAGAAAAAAAATGCATTTGATATCTCAACCAGAAAAGAAAAACATAGCACTAAATTATAAGAATAAAAATAAGCAAATGAGCACATATGTGATTGATTCAGGGAGCTGCTATTTTCACCACCATTCTTATATATACATTCACTTAGTAAAAAAATTCTATATTGCATTTTTAATCTAATGTAAATTTACTTCAATAGAAAAGAAAAAACCAGATAAAATCAATCACTCTAAATTCATCCACTAATATTTATCCTCATTAAATGCCTTTGGACCGTGTATATTCTTTACGGACTTCATGTTTAACTAAAACCCTAATATTCATAAAACAACTTCAACTAAAGCAAAACAAACAATGGAAGAGACACCATTAGAGCAAATACATAAAGACGGTAATATAATAAGAAGACTTTGAAAGGTAAAGATTGTCTTTTATTTTGAATGTATGGATCGATTATAGAAGTGGGAGCAGGAGTGGATCTATACATTTTCCACCACCACCATGTGGAGGAGATGACATTGACAGGCGCTCAGGTGATGCTGCAGACAGTTCTCCAGAAACCTAAAATCCAACAGTTCGAAAAAAATTTAAAAAAATTAACTGTTGTACCAAAAATTAATATATTCATTTCGGTGTGTTAATAGAAAGTATTTGACAAGAGGCACAAGAACATACATCCATGCCGTGTGTAAGCAAAGGAATAGGAGTGTGGGAGACCTCTTTATCGTACTTTGGAGCCCCAATCTCCTCCCCTCGGCCATAATTCATGTGCAAGTTCAAAATGCGCTCTGAAACCCTCTGCTTCTCATTTTGAGTTTCAGAGGAATGGAAATCACTGGTACCATCATCGGCCAAACCATCTTCTACATCACCATGGATTACAGGACTTCCTGCATAAAGCTGATTGTGAGAAGCTACTTTCATAGAATAAGATTAAAGATGTTAATTTATTAACGACCATTGAAACTTTAATTCGGATTGACTGATAAATAATATATACTGAAGTTAAGTGACTGGATAAAATCCATAAAACCAAGGGGTGGGTGAAAGGGATTTCATCTCACAAAATTTAGGCACGTCAGCACTCAAAGGAGAAACATCTCTTGTATTTCAAAGATTACTTTTCACAACAATTAGCTCCTGTTTAGCAATGCACAATTAAAACTAATCATGTGTATTTAACAATGATATGTATTTTTTGAGACCACACAATTTGCATATATTTCCTATTGCAACCCAGTGGAACTTTTAACTACCATACAGTAACATGTATTATATCTCAATATGTTGTGTCCATTCCATTACAAAAAAATACTAGTAAAGATAGTAATATCATTTCAGTGAAACACTACACATCAAAAGAGTATATATGTAAAAGATATGTCTGCATCAGATGTACCTTTATGTCTCTTGTATCTGGTTTTGCACTGAGGACAAGACTGATTTCCATCCTTCCTCTCATATTCATAGCAAGGCCTGCAAACGGGAAATGCACACACATCGCAAGCAACAAATGGCTCCCTGTCAACAGTCAATCCCACATTATCACCACAGATCTGGCAGACCTGACTACCCATGTTCTTCAAGGCCTTTCCCTACTCAATAAAGCACCATATTTAGTACTCAATACTGCATCATTAAATCTACCAAAAATCACTTAGGGTGTGTTTGATTGCATTTATTTTCCATGTAAAATGTCAGTTTTCCACCCAAATTCTTACTTTGGAGTATTTGATTGCTATTTTTTCTATTGAAAATTTTAAGGAAAACATTTTTTTGGCAGGAGTGGGTTTTTGTTTTCCTCAAATCAAGGAAAACACTTTCTTTTCTAGGAGATATTTTCCATGCCAATCAAACACTCTTAGTGAATAGCTTAGATCATAATTGCAACCTGCCAACCCAATATATATAAAAATTGGAAAAGAACGATATATCATAAGCTACTCAGTTTCAAGCTTGATGTTTAACTAAGTGTCGGAATTATCAATGTTTAGTGGCGTATTATTAAACGTAAATCACGTTTGTATGATCTTGACAAAATTAACAAACCCAGTTCACTAAAACCTCAAAAAGTATGACCCATGCAGGAAATTTCCTCATCTATTAAAAACTAAGTGATTTAGTTTTGAACACTAACCTTAATTTCAGCTTCTGGTTCCATTGATGCGGCTAGACTTTCACAGCAAAAACAAATATATATAGGGTTTACTCGGATATGTTCTTAATCAACATGCCGAGAGAGTTTAGTGTGTCCTCTGAAAAAGAGCAGAATCTTTGTTTCTTTTCACGCTCTTCACTGCAAAAGCAAAGTCTTTAACTTCAATTTCCTTAATCGCATGAAAGGAGAAAATTAACGAACACCTCAACGATATAATCAAAACTGAAAATCAAAGTTACCTCCAGATCAAGAATACCGTCAATCCAAAAAAGAAAAATGAAAAATGTTCTCAGTTCACTCTTTGTTGAGCTCATAAATAATTGAGTAGATAACCCCAAACAAATAAAATAGTTATAAAATTAACATTTTTTCAAATATACTGATTACTGAAAAAATTATTTCGTGTTTATCTTTTCTGGAAAAATGAACAGAAAATGTAATAATAGAGTATAAACACAGACTAAAAGACAACGAAATGGGTACCTCGCGATCACAACGTTATTGCTATTTCCGTCACCGAAATACAAATTTCCTTCGTGAACAACTACAATTCATCCCCAAATCGATCGAATATCCTCCAGATCTCTCTCCAAAAGTTAAATTCCTTCCAATAAAATGAAGTACGTATAAGAAAACACAGACAAATGGAGAAATTGGGGTGAGAAATACAACTGAGCAATGACCCACTAGCTATATCCCTCTACAATTCCTCTCGCCGAATAGAAATACATATAAAAATATGTTTGAGGGTATAGCAGTCAGCTACTTTTTAATTATTAATTATTACAATTATGACGATTGACTGAAATGATGTTAAAATTGGCGTAGAAGAGAAGAAAAACGACATTGAAGTGAGGTAGAGAGAGAAACTGTCACTGCAATAATGCCACCGACAGAGCGAGAGCGAAGTGAGTGGCGATATTTTGCTGAGGAAAAAATGGGGAAAAAATCTTGTCGGAAGCGGGAAGACGATTGGATATGCATTAGCGGCTTGTACAATTGGGACTCGGATGGATGTTATATCTTGGTACAATGCCAGGAAGCTTGTATTGTAGTTTTTGAACCATTGTTGTTCTATAACCAAGCTTGTATTGTAAATACATTGATTTGTAGGAAGGGCAAGAAGTAAAATTCAAAATGATTAATTTTCTTACACTATTGAACATTAAAGTTTATAATTGTTAATATAAGGGCTAGTCTGTTATTTTTGGACCGAGGGGTTCGATTTTTTGTGGCTTTCGATTGTAGTTTTTAAAATAATCCAACTCATATGACCCAAAACAATTCCTTCTCGATTGTTTGTTTAGCTTATATTTGTACACACTTAAATCATATTTTATCTACACATTTCGATAAGTCTATAAGTACTATCCATTTATAAGTCATTCATTTATATTTATTTATTATTTAAATCATTTACAAATATTTTTCAATATGTTCAGGGACTCGTTTGATATAACTTTTGAAAAGTCAAAACGAGTTTATAAGACCCAAAAATTGTTTTTGGATTCAGCTAGTTTAATGTGACTTTTTTTAAAAAAACACTTTTGAAATAGAAAATTATTCTAAAAATTAGTTTTCAAACAAAGATTAAGGTAATTTCCATCAACCGTTCTTCTACAGAAAGCAAAGTAATTCTAAACGGATCCTTAAATCCTCTTTGGGCATTGTCCACCTTGAGGCCCAAAACTTTCACCCTGAAAACGCACACACTGGTTGGGACCTTTTCTAGCAAACCATTTAGGCCAACATGACCTCTGATTCTGTTGGGCCGTCCTATTAAGCCCAAATCTCGAAACGCAACCTCCTCTAATCCATTTAGTCCCGTTTGACGCCACTAAATTTTTCGTGTTTCAAAATTTTCCACTTAAAACAAAAGTAACAAAATAATAAAAAATGGCTTTGATCTGACACAAAATTACCCTCTTTCAATGCGTTGGCCCACTTCAATGTAGCTTCCCTTGTTTCCCAAAAAATTAGGGGGTGTTCTCTTTGTGTTTCAATTTTGTGTTTTGAGTTTTGAATTCATTTTGTATTTTGTGTTTTGAGTGTCCATTTTGAAATAACTGAAAATGTGTTCTTTTTGACATTTTGAAAAATTGTTTTCAAAAATTAAAAAATGAAAACGTGTTCACTTCCTTCACTTCACTGCCGTCTCTCTTCTTCCCCTCCTCTCTCTCTTCTTTCCCTCCGCTCTCTCTTCTTCCCTTCCTTCTTCACTAGCGGTTGTTGGTTTGGGTGTTGTGGTTGGATGCGTTGGTTGCTGTGGC
>CAIGRB010049634.1:81166-105117 GCA_903798255.1 Fraxinus quadrangulata | reverse complement strand
AATTTTTTTTTTTATCTCAATGTTAGTATTTATAGTCTATAATGTTTTTTTACACGAAAGTAAATTTTCTCTTATAAGTAAATTTTTAGTTATAAAGTAATTTTTTGCTTATTAATAAATTTTGTACTTGTTTATTTTTATTTACGAGTCAATTTTGAACAAAATTTGTGGGTTGAAAATGATTATGTTATAGAGGATAAAATTGAGAGAGAATTTGAGAAGTAATAAAAATTCACTGATTTGGTGAGTTGAAAATACGATCAAGATTACACAACACAAATTTTGGTTGGCTATTAAACCACCAACAAAAACTTAAAAACAGCGATTTTTCAAATTTATTATAAATGATGCCACCTAAAAATAGTCAAAATCGATGAAAAAACTCCCGAACATCCGCCCTTATGAGGTAAATTTGAATCAACTTTTGTATTTTCCAATTGGATAGAGACTGGGCCATTCACATCTTGTTATCCTATTGTATTTCCATGGAAAAAAGTGACAAGTTCCATCGAAAATAGTTGCTATCAAACAACAAATATTGAAAAAAATGATCAATTCCATGGAAAATAATGTCTATCAAACACATAAAAATAGAAAAGTACAATATTTTTTATGTGAAAATTAAATCAATCAAACGCATTTAATTGACAATTTTCATATTTTCTTTCCATGCAAATTCCATGCTTGCGTACTCATCCATTCGAGTTTAATATGATTATTGTTAAAACCAAAAAAAGCTACTAGGCAGACCTGCACTAAGAGTTTAATTTGAATTGGTCGACTATGGATTAAGGTTAATTAATGAATTTTAATGGTAGTGGTTTAACTTTTTAACTCTTTTATTTGGCCCATTGCCAAATGTTAATCGTGCACAAAGGTAGGCACTAAGTGCCATTAATCATGGTTTGTGAAAAAAAGCAATGACTTAATCTCCTTGCCTTGTTTGGTAGGTCGTGTTGGGTTACCATACTATATTATTTTAATATAACACGTGAAATGAATATGATAAATAGTGTATTGTTAATATCTAGAAGATAAGTGCTTTATATCGTATAAAATTATACTTAAAAATCATATATTTTATTTATTTAATTAACAAGACTACTTATTAGTGTCACTCACCTTCGCTTACCGATAACTATCAATCGTCACCCACAACTTAGTCGATAATTACCACTCTTCATTTGCCACTCATTAGAGATCGTCGTTGATTGATCACACCTAGTATAAGTTGATTATGCTGCATTAACGTGTTTGGCAAGAGCACGTTTGCCTCAATTCTACAAAATAAACAACTTGTTTTGAGATATTATATTTAATATCGTCGGAAGAAGTTAGAGGATAAGTCAAGCATGCTTTTATAAACAATAGTAAAGGATAACCAATACTCAATAACTTCTATAATATATTTCATTATTTAATTTTGTCTATTTCAAGGTATCAAAAATACCTACGGCGTAATATCCTTTTAAAACCGGAAAAAAGGAAATCTATAAACAAAAAAATGGAGATACGTGAAGGGTATTCTAGACATTTCACGTTCACAAGTGGACTGAATTTTCTTAATTAATTAAGAATTATTATATTTTCACCTCAATTTTTATTATGTACATCATATTTTAATTGCAATTAAGGTTTCATTACAGTCTTTATGGTTAAATTTTTCAATATATTCTTATCTTCAATATTTTACTAGTTAGTAAATCTCGTCTCTAGTAACGATTTTAGTTCAAAAGCTCGTTAGAGAATTTAAAACGATTTATTTTTAGTCATATTTCTACTAAACAAAATAAATGCAAAACGTGACATATTATTTTGTCCTCTAGTCAAAGCATTCAAACAGGATATTTTGACATAAATAATCTTAGATTTGCTCAGGGGCAGATGAAGGGGGCCTAGCTTGCCGACAAGCCCGATTTCTTTAAGGTAATTTTTTTAATGTAAAAATAAAATATTTATGATTTTTTTTCTTTGCATCAATCAAGTAAAAAATATTTTTTGCCTCCCCTGGATGTGCAAACTAATTTACCCCGTTCGGCATAACTTAAAATATAGATTTTAATCTAAATCAAAGTCAATAATTACTTTTAATCACAAATTTTATAAATTTCATAATTTTTCAATCACATATTTTATCAAAATCTATTGAAAATTTAATTTTAAATCTACCAGAGACTACGTTGAAGATGATATTTCAAAGAAAAAGTTGGACACGTAAGTGTTACAACGAGAAAAGATCGACAGCTTGTTTGAGCCCAACATAAATAAAAAAAAAAAAAAGTTTTATAATAGTGATTTTTGAATAATTTATGATTAAAAAGTATAGGAAAATCTCGAATTTACTTTTAAATTATTTTATTGGGAGAAATTGTATTTGAGTCCCTGTTTGAGTCGCATTATTTTCATAAGAATGTATTTTTTTGTTTGATGTGATGATGAATATGTGATTGAAAAAGAATGAAAAGTTATTGATTTGATGAAAAATATTATTTTATTAAAGAATATATAGTTGAAAATGAATAAAAGAATGAGAATGAAAAAAATAATGTGGCTCAAACTGACGTAAGTTAGGAAAAAAATGAATTTTTAAACTTACCGACAACCTCGAGTATAATTAACGCGCGGTGCAAGTGGTAAGAATTGGCACTAATTAATCTCAACTTTCTTCCTTAACAGAGACAGAGAGCGACGTTTGGCGTGAGATATAGCACGCATACATATATACACTCCTATATCTCATATTTGCTTGTGTTATTAGTTTTTTGGTATCTGCATATACATAAATGGAATTCTAAGAAATTTCAATTTCAGTCAGTGCTTTTCTCCGCACAGTAAAAAATATAGTGTAAGTGTTCTTTTTTTGTTTTCCTTTTACAAAAACCCGATAAGGGTTCCCGAGAATTGGGAATCTTAGTTAAAATTCCCAATTAAGATGGCTAGTTTTTGCTGTTTTCTTATTTCCTTATGTTTTTCTAAGTGAATAATGTTTCTGTTAAGAAATAATATTTTTGTTAAAGTTCCTGATCGTGGCATAAATTTGGTTGAAAATCTTTTGGGTATTATTGAATTTTCCTAGTACGTAACAATAGAATGGCAGTAGCTTTTGGTTTGCGTTTAATATTGAAGTTGGAGTTAATTTATAAAATTCCATCATCTGGTATTAAGATGGGTGAAAAAATGGAAGTGTTTCATTTGCATGATTCCTAATAAATTTGTAGCTTCTAATACTTCAACCAATTATTAGTTTTGACTTGTATTGAGTATTCAAGTTGACATAGCTAACCTACCAGCTCTGAAGTAGAAGCTTTGACTAATTTTTCAGTGTTTGATTTTCTAATACACTAGTCTCTATTTCGTATAAGACAATGTAAACTTCTTGTTTTGATCCTTGATTCTTGATACTTTGCTTCTGTTTCGTTTGGTTTTAATTCTTAGTACCTTTCCAATGCTTTTGTTGCTTCAATAGATTGTTTTTGTAATTGATTGCATCAGTCTGATTGATGATTTAGGTTACTAAATATTTGGGAGAGAGTCGACCATAATGCCTACTCTAGCTAAAGATGATAACCGGCATCTAGAAACAGGAGCATGGAACATCTCATCATCAACACCCTACACACAGCCTTGGTGGCGGGGTTTTGGAAACAGTAACAGGCATTCTTCAAGGGAGCAGGCAGATAGTTCCATCTCCTCTGGAACTTTCGTGTCTCAAGGCAATGGTGATGGTGATTCTAAAGGAAATGAAACCAATGTGACTCCACACTCTGGTAGTTCTCTATGCTTCATCTTATGTCATGCCATTTGGTTTTTCCATATAAATTTAGATGCCAAGAAAGATTGAGATAGTTTAATTGGTTTACTAATCTCCAAGATTAAAGGAATTTTCTCCTTCGTGATCTTTACTTGTTCTTCTTGAGTATATAAATTAGATATACGGTGTTTTACACGTGTCTTGTAATTTGACACAAAGGTGGGAAATGAAGATTGTTATTTTCCACACATTGCCAATTCTCGCACATGAACGTACGTGGACCACCAATGCTTACAAGAACATCAGACGAGAATAAAGACGATCGGGATTTCATTCCCATCGTCACTTGAGAAAATTACCTATGCATTTTGAAGTACAGACTTTAGGAAAAAACTATCGGACCTATGACACTAGAAAGCAACCGAAAGAGGCACATCACAAAAGTTTTAAGATCTATCTTTGGGCCAAAATGCGGTTGCTAGAACCGTTTTAGAACCCGCTCCCTCTTCCTTAATGAAAAAGATGGCCCGAGGTAGAGAAAAACTAAGAGGTGATAACCTAATTAATGGGCTAGCGAAACTCACTCCATTTTGTAGCAACTGCCGGGAAAAATAGACCGAAGGAAGTGAGATCGGCTTTTGAATATGCTTAGGACGGGGTTGGATAAAACTGGCACGATTTTTGTCATCAAAGCCTTTCAGAATCGGCCTGGCCCGGTCGCCCTACGCGATTGGCTATCATGCTTGATCATCTCACCTATTTAGGATCCTAGTCTAAAACATGTAGTTAGATGGTGAAACTTGAAAGTACGAAATATGTGCGTAACTTAATCTGTCAAGCATAGTCATCTTGAAGTTGTTTGGAGTTGCGTATGGGTCTCTTCACTTGTCAAAGAACAACTTAAGTATATCTCCTTTGTTTCATATTGGATAACCAAAAATAATTTAGCATTTGATTTTTCCATTTTCATTTTAATTTTGCGGTAACAATTAAATTTAGGGTACTGGGTCAACCTTTTACCTCTCACACTCAAGCTTGTGAGAGATGAATAAAGGAGCTTATGGGGTAAATTGAAACCAAGTTTTGAACTCCCTAAATTTAATATCCAAAATTCCGAGGTTATGTTTATGGTACAGAATAAATTTAGGGTACTGGGTCAACCTTTTACCCCTCACACTCAAGCTTGTGAGAGATGAATAAAGGAGCTTATGAGGTAAATTGAAACCAAGTTTTGAACTCCCTAAATTTAATATCCAAAATTCCGAGGTTATGTTTATGGTACAGAATAAATTTAGGGTACTGGGTCAACCTTTTACCTCTCACACTCAAGCTTGTGAGAGATGAATAAAGGAGCTTATGAGGTAAATTGAAACCAAGTTTTGAACTCCCTAAATTTAATATCCAAAATTCCGAGGTTATGTTTATGCTACAGATTTTATGTGGTCATGAAGTGGAAAAAATTTCGGAATTTGATTTATTGGACTTCAAAGTCTATCACAAACATCCATTTTGCATACGCTTCAGCTGAATAGCAAAACATGGTCTTACCATCTCTGTCAACCCAAATGTGGACTGCTTGACATCATACTGCTCAAACTGCAAGGAAGAAGGTGAAAGAATAAAACCAGAATTTATTTAAGACGATTTTTAATCCTAAAACACTTGATAAAAATTACATATTTACTCTTTTTAAAGTTAAAAGAGAATTTTTTTTTTTTTTTTCTGTTTGCGGAAAGAAACCCGACGGTGTTGATAAAGATTTTCCAAAAAGATTTACTTTTTCAAAGAAGAGAATAGATCACAAAGAAAAACCTGAAAATGAAGCAAGGTTCGTTCAGTTGAGTTCACATTGAAAAAAGAATTACGTTTGTATAATGGAGTCCGTCATTTATTGACGGATTTTTTTTTTTTTTTTTTGGATTTGGAAGAAAAAGATTGAAATGACTGTGCAAAATTGAAATTTCACCAATTTAAATTTGAACAATAAATTTCTCTTTTCTTATGAAATTATTGTATTAGCTATGATAGCTCCTTCTTTAAAGCTTATGCTGTAGAAGCAGACATCAGGCTATTGGCTTTTTTCTCTGCATCTTCCCGACTGGAAGGGGTTCTCTTTGTTTGGGATGAACTCACAAACACTCAACCGGGGTTCCCTCGTAGAGTGACGTCTTTTATAAGAAGTGATCAAAGTTTTTTTCTTGCATATGTAAAAAGGTTTTTCATGAAAAAAATGTAGAAGGTTAGTTTTGCTTCCAAAAATTAATCACAATCACCTTACTATATGCTTTGAAAATTGTGACAGGTAAATGCTAGAGTAAGATGAGTTACTTTCCATGAATAAAGAATCAAAGATCCACATGAATCCAGTACAAAAAGTTATCTATCGATAGTTTTACTTTTCTATTTTACATGGTAGTCTGTGCAACACTCAAACTTAAAGGCAAGCTATCTTTCAGGGAGAGGGGAAAGGCAGCAGTGGTCGAGATAAGCAATTTTTGAGCTCTGAAAAAATATTATTGTATTTAGGAAGATCTCATCAAGTCACGTACGGTTAAGAAGTAACCTTTTAGGTACTTAGCCACCCTTTAACATCATGACAATATTAGCATGGTTTATGCCATTTAACATGCTAGTATTTCATAATTCTTTTTTTTTTAATAGAAACAATTTGCTTTTAGAAAAGTCCAAACATGGTTCAATTAAATGCAATCTGCTGATATCATCATTATGCCAATTATGTCGAATCATGTGAGGACATCATATTTGTTTGGATATAGATTTAGTTGGGGGCACAAGGGGTTGGGTAGGAATTGATGCAGAGTTTCACTGAATGTAGGGTGAACCAACTGCGTAAGATTGGCCTCCAAACAAATAATGCTTGGGGTGGATTCAGAAGGCTGATCCTGGGTGAAACAAGGTTGATTGCATCTCTACCATTAGCTATAGTTTTTGAGAAAGAGTGGTTGCATCTCCATACATCAGTTGATATCAATGATATCAAACCTAGAGGTCCTTTTTTGGGTTTTGTCCTTTTTTGAGTTTTCCAAGGAGGGGAAATGAGGGAGAGTATTACTAAACATGGAGCATGCTTATTGCATTAGGAAGTTGGCCCCTAAATAAATAATGCTTGAGGTGAATTCCCAAGTCTGATCATGGGTGATATAGGGTTTGATTGTACCTCTCTTGTGAGCTATGGCTTTTGAGAAAAGTTGTTACATCTTCCTACATGAAGAATGAATAATGTGTGGGGGCACAGGACCATGGGAATCACAATTTTTTGTGTAGTATACTACCACAAATTGTGACACTCAGATTTTGACTAGGAAGGCAATAAGTTTTTAAGGATATGTCGGGAGTTTGTGCTAATAGCCCAACCATTTGGCCTTCTAGTATAACTTATGCCATCTCCCCTCTATTTTATGTGATATTTATTTGAATCGTTTCATTTCCCTCAAAGACGAGAAGGAAAAAAGGAACTAGAAATTTGATAAATTGATTGTCTATTTGGATCTATTTTCATTAATCTTGGATCTATTGGAGCTATTATAGAGAACACTTGTTCCATACCGTACAAGTAAATGTGTGGAACTGAAGCTAAAACTATGAAAACACGGTTAAATTATTATGTTACATATCTTCCCTAGTTTATCTTGAACTTTTGATGTGGCTTTATTAATTTTCCATGTGGACTAATTTTGCCACTTGGCTTTATTATTTATCAGCAATCTGATATAGATTAGTTATTGGCTCGTTGTATTCGAAAGGAGTTAGTTCACATTCAGTTAAACATAACTCTCTCTCTAGCATTCAGATACTCATGGGTAGTGTTGTGTTCCCTTTTTTTTTTTTTTTTNTTATTTATCAGCAATCTGATATAGATTAGTTATTGGCTCGTTGTATTCGAAAGGAGTTAGTTCACATTCAGTTAAACATAACTCTCTCTCTAGCATTCAGATACTCATGGGTAGTGTTGTGTTCCCTTTTCTTTTTTGTGAGGTGGGGGTGGGGAGGGACTTATTTTAAATATGCTTAACCAGGCACTGTATATTCATTTTTCAAGATTTATCTGTGTAACATGCCTGCAGACCCACACGGACATATCACTCAATAATTTATATATGGATGTATAAATTTTTGTGTAATTTCTTATTCACAATGGCGGTGTTGGATATATCTTTTCAGGATTAAATGGAACTAATGGTCAAAAGAAGCAGCATCCTGATACCAATTCTCAAATGGAATTTGTTGGCCATTCAATTGTAAGATTACTCCCCACATCCCCCTTTATCACGCGCAAGAGCAAACACAAGAGAAAGCTCTGAGTCATGGGAGTATTTTATGAATGCATTGTTTTAGTACCGTGCAAACATTTGAACTAAATAACTTCATTTTAAAGTAGATCCTTCTTTTTATATGACCAACAATTATCATATATATAAATATTTTTTTATTTGGAAGTGCTGGGGTAGTAATCTGAAAGTAATATGTTGATTGATTTACTAGTTTTCTAAGAATCTTATGATATGTTAGGGGATCTCCTCTGCGCTTTGTTTGCAGATGTTGACATCATATCCGTATACAGAACCACAATCTGGGGGAGTAATGTCTTATGGGGCAATGGTAATAACAGAACTTTGTCTCACCTGCTTACTTCTATACCCAGCTCCTGTGTGCAGTTCGTGGGTTTCTGTTGTATGAATGCATGCATCTACATCTTATTGAAGCAACCACTTTTCTTGCCCTTAGTACCACGTCTGAATTTGATTATAATCATTCATTTTTTTCTTTTGCAAAAGAAGAGTCCTACTTTTTTCTCTTCTTTGTTTAAACCCCTGTATTAACACACACTCTTTTTTCTTTGGTGGTGGTCATAAAAAAGTTGATACTACAAGTACTAAGTTTGACATGCTTTTACATTTAATAACTGATGCCGCCACCTATCCTTGTCTTCTCCAAGGGATATCGTCCTTTGAGTTCGCAGACATGTTTGAAATTCAATATGACTGAGGAACTGTTACACAATACCCTTGTTCGCCATATCCTCTTGTGGAAGCAAGATGTCACCTTCCTTAGAGAATGGTTCATTTTGTTAGATGTTTTTACATGCTGCACATCATAAGAGAGTTTAAAATCTTTTTGGAAATTGCCACCATAGGTCCCCAACCGTCACATGAGTGAGCACTTGGGTCTGCAACCAATATTTTTATGGCACTTCGATTCCCAACCTTTCATTTTTATTGCGTTGATACCATTTGGATTAAATATTTGGGGGCTCAAGTGCAAAAATGGAGGGTTGGGGGCCCAATACCACAAAAATTATGTTGCTGTCCCAAGTGCTCACTGGTGCAAAGGTTGGGGGACCTCTGGTGCTAATTTCCCAAATTCTTTTGACTATAAATTGCTGAAGCAGCAATTCATCCCGATGCATGTGATGGTTGTGACACAACTTCATTATAACTAACATTTCTTTATTGTGCTAAATTGTTGCAGTAGTATTAGAAAGAAATACATTTAATTTTGAAAAATAAGAGGAAAAAGAAGGAACTTTTACTTCTGTTTGAACTATCTCATTTTTCTTTTTGTGGTGGTGCCAGGGACATCCACACTTCCTTGGATATCATCCAGGAAGAATGCCTCTTCCTCTAGAAATGGAAGAAGAACCTGTCTTTGTGAATGCAAAACAGTATCATGGTATCTTAAGGCGGAGACAAATAAGAGCGAAGGCCGAACTGGAAAAGAAAGCAGTGAAAGCTAGGAAGGTAATAAAATGACTCTTTCTCTATAAATGAAAACCCACATTTCCAATTTATTTGTACAAAGGATTTTCTATCTATAATTCTTGTGGAAAACTAGAAAACATAAAATTTTGCGGACTTTTAGGTTTTGTTTCACAACCACACTTCTATGTGTTCAATGTTTACATGGATGTGCTAGTGCATTGTTGTGCAGCCCAGAATCTAATAAGTGAAGTACTTGTAAGGATAATACTTGGACGTTATATGAAGTGAAACCTTTGTCAGGTTTCTCAGGATTTTGGCATATTGGTTTGGCGGATGTTAGTTTTCATGACCAACTTTATCAAATGTTCAAAGTATAAATAGAATATGTAGGACAAAAGAACAAGAAAATTGGACAGGATACTGCTTATTGTGTTCCCCTTCCCTCTCTCTCTCATTATACATAGGCTCATTCATCTCATATTAAACATACTCCTATACCAGTATATGTGTGTGACGAGTAACATTTTTTAAAAAAAATTCATAGAAGATCCTTGTGTCTGTTATGGTTAAAGTCAATGCCTCGTTTTCAAGGACAGCAACAGCTGGCTTTATCTTACCCTTTACACATAGACATGCGTAAGCATATGAGCAATTCTCTTGTTCCTTGAGCGTGTTCAGATCTTATAGGACGACCTGCTTTTCAATGTTAGCATTTTCAAATATGACTAAATGGGGACAATGATGATGATTTAATAGTTCATCTCTGTAAGCAAGTAAATTCTATTTTGTAAGATGGGTGGAAGTATGTTTTATAAAATGCTGTTAGGAGATTTTTGGGGAAATAAACCGGGTCGTTTAGTGGCTTGCAAGTTTGTAGTAAACGACAGCAAAATAAAATAAAATTATTTCATATAATGACATGCTGATTTTGTCAAGAATGAAGTTGGATTTTAAATGATTAATCATCTACCATCTTTCCCTCATAAATAATTTTAGAGACATTAGTGTATTCTGAAATTCAATCATATTGGAGTTTCGGGAACATGAGATGCATTAGGAGTGTTTCATTTTAAATGCTTAATCGTTATCCTACTTTTAATGAAGCTTTGTGAATTGTGTGTGAAAATTTGGTGAACTTTAGCCTCTCTGAAGTGAAATCTTAACAGAGTTTTTGGGAGCACGTGTGATGCTTCTTCAACCACTGTGGCAGAGGTGCTTTATCCCCTTCAATACTTCTTCAATAGTATTAAAACTGTTCAGCAGGTCTGTCCACTCATGCAGCTCCACGAATACAGACAGATAGTAGGCCCACAAGTAAACACTTAAGAATTTCAAGGGACCACTTATCTGGAATAGATAACCACTTATCTGGAATGCAGGTCTTAGAGTACTCCTTGGACACTAAATCACTAATATTACTTTAAAGAAAGTTATTAAGTCCTATTTTGCTTGGAAGTTTTCTTCTTAACGTTTGTTTGTACTCCAGATCTGTCCCTTTGAATCATTCAGGAATTATCAGCCTCTTCTATTCCTCTTAATATACTAGCCATCTGATTGTATCTCCTCTCTTATATCATTTAAATGGTTATCAATCTCTCTCCTCCTCCTTGAATGCGACCCTTAAAAACATTCTCTGGATCTATTAAAAGACAGTGCATTTGTACATTCAGCTCATTCATCTCTTGGGAAATCACAGTTCTGGGTGTTTGATTATACTTTTTTGCTTATTTGTCTAACTCATTATTTGGATAAAACATGATTGACTTGTAGCTGTAATCTTCTCATTGAGCAGACCTCCACTTTGTACCCACATGAACGCTTTTTGTGTGATTAAGCTTTACATTCATAAAAGTATGCGGTCACAGGTTCAAGTCCTGCCATGCTGTTTTCCCCCTATTTGTAATGCTTATCATGGACATTATTTTTTATACTTTGTAAGTGATACACCAAAATATGAACAAAGTATGTATTCAGTTTTTACAGGCACACAACACGAGATGCCTCCAATACCATTGAATCCTTTTTTCTGCATTTTTTTTGGGGTGGGGGGACTTAAGCTCGTTTACAAGCATGATACAAAGGAAGCATTCTCTTCTTCCCCTGTTGTAAGTTCTGTAGTAATATGCTCATGATTGGATGGCTCTAATAATTGTGATCTGAAATTTTGAATTAGACACCCCCCCCCCCTTTCACACACACACACACTCCCATATACACTAGCATACAGATATTGTGTACCTGAATTGTCAGTTGTTGCCTCCATTCCTTATTTCAGTGTTCAGTATTGTGGATATGCACTTTCCTGAATATTTCTGTGTAAGTTATAGTTCACATCTCCATGAAATCTTCCTCTGCTCACAAGTTTTCTTGGAGGAACATTGTGGCCTGGTTTTTGAGAGAAATTGGACAGTAATTCCAATCACCGTCTACCCTTGTACAAGGTTTTTTCATGCTGTTAGTTGGATTCAATTCTAGAGTTTGTGATTAGTATTCTTCACACTTTTGAAGACGCAAGTACGAATTTAAGAAAGCTGAATTCGTCTGCCGCAATCTTGTGGCTACTGAATGACTATTTCCATATATTTGCTCTTGATTTTTTTCTTTGGCACTCTCATCTCGACATCCCTTCTTGAAAGTTTTACTTATACAATGGTTTGCTGTACATTAATCTAAACATGTTGCATGACTTTTTCTCTTATATTCATGTAGTTATGGATGTACCTGTCTCCCTGTATTTGGCTTAAGCATGCTATAAATTTCTTCTACATTGGTTTCTTAAAGGCATTTTTCCTGTAGACACCATTCTGATTTTTAGCTTAGAAAGTCCTATTTTATTCTCTGATGATGGATGCAGCCATATCTCCATGAGTCTCGGCACCAGCATGCTATGAGAAGAGCAAGGGGATCGGGTGGCCGGTTCCTCAACACCAAAAAACTCCACGATGAGGAGAAAAATTTCACTGCCAAGGAGCAACCAAAATCTGATGAAATTGCTCCGAGCAACTCAACTGGTTCCACAAGGGTTCTCAACATCCATAAAGAGCGCACTCTCTCAAATGGAAATGGCAATGGCAATGGCTATGGACTGTCGTCATTCCATTATAAAGAATCGTCTTGGAGCGACCAAGGAAAAGGACATTTTGGTCAGGACAACTGGCTCTCTCTGGTGGAACAGTCTCCACAGAGGGCTGCCCCCAGCAAATGAGAAGTTGCCTCAGCAGATGGGTCTTTTCAGTGTTGCTTTGTGTAGATTGCTGCATGTGCTCTATATAGTGTTCGAAAATGTCCCCTGCGCAGGCAAATGCTGATTTGGGACTCATCTGAACTATATTGGGGATAACTTCCCTGTGGTATTGCTATTGTCAGGCAATTCATTCTTGGCTTGGTTACTTGTATCTCGCAGTGTAATTCTCCAAAATAGAAAATTGTATGATCCGGTAGTAGGAATCTCCCATGGAACAAATCTCTGAACTTTACCTCTGTGTATCCTTGTGTTTGAGAATCTCTATGAAGTACTTCATTCAGGTGTGCTTAATGCTCATGCCCTTCAAGTTAGTTTATCAAGACATCTTCATTTTATCATATAATGGTCGAGGACATGCATATATGATAATTGTCCCATTCGATAGTTCATTCTTTCTGAAAGCCAAAAGAAAATATTGCATAAATTAATGTTGCCATGAATGGTAAAAAGACAGATTGAAAGTTTAAAGGTAATTATCGGTTAATTAATCATTTCAGTTATATATCTAAATTGACAGTTCACTGTGGTTTTAATTGTCTGATCGTAGTTAGCCTAGGTTTGGGAGCTATTTTGGCCAAATTTTAGTATAAAACGTGTCCGTTTGTATGTGTCAGTGGGACCCACCTGTGTATTAAGTACTGACTCGTGGAACCAATTTACCGGATTGTCATTATATACATAAGAATGAATTTTTTGTGTAGAGGCAAATTGGTAATTTATGCCATTTCGTAAAAAGTTCCCTACCCCTCCCTGGTTAGTTACACTTGTGCAATGTCTATAATTTAGCTAAAAATTGGATACAAAATAGGCATGAAACAAGCGCTAGCACTGAAATATAGTGGTAACATTAAATTAACTCAAGCACATAACATACAATATAACGTGGTAAATCTTCAATAGAAACATTCACGAGTGACATGTTGAATTTGTGAGTCGTTAAGGAATAGAACCAAGCAAACGATCTTGATCTTCTGCCACCCCTTGTACCTAGACTTCTCCACAAATTGGAATAAGAACCCCATTTTTATTCCATGTCGAATTTATGTGGATTGAATTTAGCACTAATATTCAAGTTGTGAAAAGTTTTTCTGATTCTTTTTGCTGCAGAAAACGTGTGAAAGAGGCAGGATTTCATAATTGAGGCACAAGATTTTTCAAGAAAACATTGGTTCTTTGTTGGAGAATTATTTAGTTTGTCGTGTGGGCCGACATATGTAATTAATTGTGTATAAAGAATATCTTAAAATTAAGCCTAAAATTAAAGTGATCTAATAAAAAATTAAGTAATTGAATTTTAGACATCTAAATAAAGTGTGGACCAAATTATATGTGTAGAGATCAGATTCTTTAAGAATTGTATTTCTCCAATTCATATGCAACTTCTAATTCTCCGTGTCTCCCATCAACACAAGAATTAATAGAGAAAACATATTCAAGAGGAAGATAAAAAAACCCACAATTAAGAATTATAATCAATAATAAAAAATAAGGATTGAAACAATTAAATTGAAGATCGAGAAATCAAGATTTAAATATCAGGAAGTCAAAGATTCAAGATTTACAATTCAAGATACAAACCAATAGATTAAGGTATGTTTTGCACTTTATAATTCTCTTATTAATTTGACAATGGAGGATCTTGACAATAAAAAAATTTAGGTTTTGAAGTTATAAAGTTCTTGAGATTAGTGTTTTAATAAAATTCCTCAATGTTAAATCATTAAGATTAAATGAATAATTTTAGGGTTGAAATTCATAATTAGGTTTTCTAAAATTTTGGGATTTAAATTTCAAACCCTAGATATCAAAAATTTTAGGATTTAATTGTTGAATTTGAATATAATTATAATTGATTGCTTTATGAGAAAAAAAGTTATGTTAATTATGGATCAAGATTCTACACGGAAAAACATAAATGACAGCCACGTGACTTCCTTTTTTTTATGATTACAAGAAAATCAGATTTGTAACATTGTTGAGAAAAGAAAGACTGGAAACTTAAATTTTTTTCCCCTTATAATATGCGCTTCAGCTGCAGCGCCCAAAACCTGTTCCAGTTTTGGAAGTGGACGCTGCAGCACCAAGTTGCTGTTTTTAATTTCTAATTTTTTTAAAACAAAAAATAATAATAATAAAAGATAAGGATTTAACAATTAAATTCAAATCTTGGTGTTAAAATCTCTTTTGAATTAATAATTTTACTAAATAATTTAGTTGAAGTAACATGTTAACAAAGTAACCTCTTTTGTCTAGATTAATTTTTTTTTGAAATATTAGGAATGTTGTGTGTTTGTAATTCATGCGAATATTCACCAGCTCAAAAGAAGGTAAATGTTTTGCCGAATTACATGCACATATGTGGTAACAAATATGTAACAATTGTATTTTTTTTTAATGTGAACAATAAATCGATCGAAAGATATGTTTATTGTTTGACATAGTTTATTGTCAATATTTGATTACTATACTAAAAATATTACTTACAAGTTAGTATTTTCGTTCAAAGACTAAATATCTATGTTGTGTTCGGTCTCTTGGAATGAGGTTTACTATTATTTGAATTAATTATTTTTTTAATTTAGACTCCCATGTGAATATGTTAGTTAGGTTTAAGTTTTCTATTCAGTTAATCCATCAACTTCTATAATATTTGCCAACATTAGCTCAATTCATGTACTTGAACCAAAGTTTAAGGGCTGAAAAGAAAACGTTTGTATCGTTCTTGACGACATGAATCAAGACTTTACGTTAAGGATTGAACAATCCATTACTCTTATGGATAAGAGTTTCTCTAATAAAAAGGGGACTCGAATAAGTGAGATCGTTCAAATCGTATAAATCATATGATCATGAAGAGTGAAATTTCATCAATATTTAGGGGCGTTGTGTCCAATAACTTCCGACGAACTTAATTTCACTAATGTATAAGGCTAAAGAAAACATAAGAAATATCTCATATTGTTTCAAAATTAAAGGCATTAAAGTTTGTACTGTCGACGACTAGTTCGTATATTTGGTTTTGATTTCTATTCCTGCACAATTCAGCTAATCCAAGGTCAGTTACAACTATCAATAAGGGAAATGGATTCTTGATGAACTCATTTCATATTATGTGCAAGAAAAAGAAATTCTAAAGCAAAATAGAACTGGAAGTACCTCTAAAGACAATTTAAAGAATAAGGAAGTTGCATCTGGTTCAATTCAAAAGAAACAACAAAAATCTGAAAATGATTAATCATCTAACTGTTACTTTTGTGAATATTTGAAAGACATAAAGAAAGATTGTACTAACTACCACGCTTGGCGAGTAAAGAAAAATACACTTCTCACTTTAGTTTGTTTTGAAATTAATTTGGTTTCAATATTTGGTGGATAAATTTCGGAACCACTACTCACATAAGCATGTCTATGTGAGATTGCCTTAATGGTCAAAAGCCAATTGATATTAAAAGATTCACCTATGTGAGACGAATGCAAATCAATTGAAGTAGAGACTATAGAGAATTTTAGATTATTATTGAAAACTGGTTTTTATTTGAATTTGAAAGAGACTTTTGTCGTACCGTCTTTTAAACGAAATTTGGTTTCAATTTCTATTTTAGACAAATTTGGTTATCCTTGTTCATTTAAAAATAATAAATTTAGTCTTTTTCCTAATTTAAATCTTGTGGATATCGGTTATTTATCTGTATATGATAATTTATACTTGCTTAGTTTGGTTGCCTCTTATAATGAAACATCGCATTTGAATTCACGAGGATTAAACGTAAATTAACTAATGAGAATTTCGCTTCATTATTGCACAAGCGTTTATGTCACATTTTTTGAAAGAGAATTGAAAAACTTGTACAAAAAAGAATTCTTAATCCATTTGATTTTTCAGACTTAAGTGTAAATTACATTAAGGATAAACAAACAAAGATTATGTGTCAATATGACTTCTGACGTTTTGGAACTAACTTACACGGATATTTGTGGCCATTTCCTTCGGCTTCTTGAAATGCTCGACGGTCATTTATTATGGTTACATGTATCTCATTCATAAAAAATCACATTCTTTAGATGTGTTCAATGCTTCTAAGGTTGAAGTTGAAAATCAACTCGATAAAAGAATAAAACACATCAGAGCTGACTGTGATGATGAATATTATGGCAGATATAATGGATTGAGAGAACATCGTATATGACCTTTTGCTAAATTTTTAGAAGAATATAAAATCATCTACAGTACACCATGTCGGTTCTCTTAGCATGAATGATGTTGTTGAAAGACGAAACAGAACACTTAAGGATATGGTAATGAGTATAATTAGTCATTTTACTTTACTAGAATTTCTCTAGGAAGATGCACCAAACACATCGGCTTAAATTCTCTATAAAGTTCCAAATAAAGCAACTCTTAAGGGGTTATAAATGTTTTAAAGACCCCACTATTAGGTCAATTTTCGAAACGGAAAATGTTTGATTCCTTGAAGATGTAGAGTTTGAGGGGGGCAGAGGGTGGGGGGGGGGGGGGAGATAAGGTTATAAAGTTAAGGTTTTTGTCTTTAATGAAGAATATGTATATATTTCTTCTGTTGTAATTGACAATGATAAGGATTAAGGACAAATTCTTACTCCAAATTGTGTTCAAAAAGCAATTTCGGAATAAAACAATATTATAAAATCTCCTATACGGAATTAAGATATTGTTCCAGAAAAACAAACTTAACAAACTCAAGAACAAATGCCATTAAGTAGATCAACTCGAGAAATAAAAAATGCAATTCCGAATGACTTTATAGTATTTCTCCAAGAACATGAGGATGGCATGGATTGATGGAAGAAGATCCTATCAACTTTCATTAAGCAATGAAAAGTAATAATTCTCAAAAGTGGATTGATTTTATGGATGAGAAAATAAAGTCCATGAAAGACAATGACGTTTGGGAACTGTGCCATTGCCTGAAGGTACGAAACTCTTTGGTTGTAAATGAATATATAAAACAATGAGAGATTTGAAAGGTAATGTTGAAAGATATAAAGCTCGTTTTGTTGCAAATGACTACACTCAAAGGGAAGGCATTGATTATAAAGAGACTTTCTCTCCAATTTCAACGAAAGACTCTTTCAGGATTATACTGGCACTTGTGGCACATTTTGACTATGAGCTACATCAGATGGATATAAAGACAGCATTTCTTAATGGTGACATTGATGAGATGATATATATGGTGCAACCAGAAAACTTTGTGTCAGAAAATTCAAAGAAAATGGTTTGCAAATTAAAGAATCAATTGACAATGATTAGAATCAAAGACAAATTCTTGCTCCAAATCTTGTTCAGTAAGCAATTTTGAATATAGCATTCATTGTTAGAATGTTGGGTAAATATTTAAGTAACTATGGGATGGATATTTGGAAAGCAACCAATTAGGTTATTCGGTATCTATAGAGAACTGAGGATTACAGATCACATACAGGAATCAGACCAATTGGAGATCATTAGATATTCTGATTCCGATCATGAAATATGACTGCAGAATTTTGTCATTATGCAACACATTTTGGATTGAATTGAAAGATCAATTAAGTTATTCTATGACAATAGCTGTCTCGTATTTCAATAGGAACTTGATGAAGTAAAAATTTATAGATATTAAGCTCCTAGTTGTTAAGAAAAGAATTCAGAGTGGTCAGATTTGTACAAAGCATATTAGGACAAACTTCATAACTATTTATACATTTATTAAATGGCTACCACCAAAGATCTTTCATGAGCATAATGCTCACATAGATGTTTCATCCCAATTTAGTGGGAGTGTGTTCCGATGTTTCTGTTATAGAAACATTTTTTATCCATGAATATTCAGTTTATTTCATAAATAAAGTGTTCAATTCAATTTTCACTCTGATATGGAGGATCTTGATAATAAAGAAATTTAGGTTTTGAAGTTATAAAATTCTTGAGATTAATGTTTTATTAAAATTCTAACCTTCTTACCATAAGAATGATGAACACATCTCACCAAATCTCTTGAAAGTCTTAATATTAATAAGAGTAATGTTATTTGCAGATGTTCACTATCGTAGTCGTTCTACGTAATATATATGTGTTGGTTAGTGAACATCTGCAAATAACATTAATCTATTAATAAAGGAACAAAATAGAGTAATAAAAATCAATCCCATTATATCATGCACCCTAAAGTCGGTTTTGCTCGAGAAAATTAAGAAGGAAATGTGTGAAAATGGAAAACCCTCGCTTCTGAAAGATGTGATACGGATGCAGAGTGGGTTTGAACCAGCGCACAAATCCATTGACTCGACACGACCACTAAGTTAACTAAACCAAGGATCAAATTTTATTTAAACATCACCAACTCACAAACTTTTAAAAAGATCGAATATATTTAATTAATAAAACCAATATTAATCAATAAATGTGTCTAAGACATATTAACAACAAACGCTAAATTATGTGACACTGTAATCACGAGTCATGACAAGGAATAAAATTATGTAACCCACTTTACATTAGTTTGGTGCAATATGGTTCGGAATCTAAAAGTCAAATTAATTTCCAGTAAGCCTCTCTTTGGTATATATTAAAATCTAATTTTAATTCGAAGTCAAAGCCAACGATTAATTTTAATCACATTTTATAGGACTCACAACTTTTCAACCACATATTTCTTCAACTTTTATGTGATGAAACCATACCGCTAGGTGGAGGAAAAAACGATTTGTAGGTAGGTAGGGAGACTCGACAATAGGTGAAAAAAATAAGAAGATTTGAAAGTCATTGGTGGCAAATGAATAGATCCGAACAACATAAACGTTTACCTCTTTTAGTTTGGAGAACCATATAGATTCTAAACAATAGAATTAGCATGTTTGGCTATCCTATTAAAACTATTGTTTTTCAAGAAATGGCAAATTAAAACGTTACCATAACAAAAATCCGTTGTAGTCTAGTTGGTTAGGATACTCGGCTCTCACCCGAGAGACCCGGGTTCAAGTCCCGGCAACGGAATTTTTTTTTTTTTTTTTCAATTACAACTATTATGATTCATTCAGCAAATAGGACTCACAATTAGTTCATATGAGGCTTGTACGTCTGGTTAAAAAGGGTAACAAAACTAACATCCAAATTTAAATTTTAAATGCGCTTCATAAAACCCGAAATTTGCACTTAAATAAATTCACTAGTATTGTTACATCCTCGTGCTCAATCCAGATCCCATATGATCTTATTCAGAATAATGTTCCAAGATTTGTTACGCATTTTCAAAAATTTCATCGTAATTTTTTTTTTTTTGCCAAGACATGGAAAATAATGTTCCATTGTCGATTAGCTTTCGACAGAACACAACAGAAGTCATCGGAAAAGTAGACGACATATCAGAAACTTTGTTACTAAAATAATTCCATTGTCAATAAGCTTTAGTAAAGAATTTAAGTGGTCTTTGGGTGCAAGTATACAAATAAATATCAGTCTTCTAATGAATATTCAGTCCACAGGCTTTGAACTGCTTGTACATCTATTTGTAACCACCGGTATCACAACTAGGCGTACAATAGCTCTTCTTCTCTAACTCTAAACGGTTGAGGTAACAAATTCTTTGAATTAGCGAACATGTCTGTACGACCAGGGAGTGCATCAGCAACAGGTGAATCCAACACAGAATCAGGAATAGCGACCAGTGTCTCCTCGAAAAAGGATTTGATCGTCTGCAAAATTTGGGAACCACGTGAACAAGATTCATCGAGAGGTCATCCTAGATCCCTCTACCAACTCCCACCCCAAAGCTTCAAAATGTAAATATCAGGTACACAGACGGTACAGTAGACTTTAGTTACTTGGCCTTACTAAACAGCAAACGTGAAGCTGGAGTTAAAAAAAAAAAAGGTGGCTAAAAGAAGAGGCGAAGAAAGAATAAAAGAAACAGTAACTACATATTGATAAACAGCTAGCAATGTCTTTCTATATGATACAAGGATATCAATCATAAAACAAATAGAGATTTTAGGGATCTTATACCGATGATTGGTTAACCACACAAACTTTTTTCATTCTGTTAGCCCTAATGCATTGAATACTACTACAGAGAGCTCCTCAATACTTCACAATTTTTTTTTTATTTCACTCCTCTATTAAAAGAGGCAACCTATTATTCACTATTCATTTTTGTCACACGAGTTTTCACACTTACTTGTTTCCAATCCAGTTTTGCTACAGTGCGTAGCCATCTTTGTTGACTATTGTAGTTGAAATTATATAAATATCTTCAAATTCATTCTTTCACTCAAGTCTTTTCAATTCTGACTCTCTGTCTCTCAATTTTCTCTCTCAGTGGCGCCATGAAGTTCCTCGAGTAAGGTTCAATTCTCACTCAATTCTCATATTTATGTGTACAAAATGTTTAAAATCATTGATATATTATGTATATTTGCCTAATGAATACGTTTTGAGTTTTGAGTAATATACTGCGTTGAATTTTGGAGATATCGATTTTTAGCTAATTTGATTAGTGTTCTACTATATTGGAGTTCTGGGTCTAATGACTTTTGGGTAATTAGTTGTTGGAAATGTAATCTGAACATTTTCTTGTGTAAATGGTGAAGATTTAAAGGATGTATGATAAAGCTTTGGAGGAGCATGAGACTTTATCTTATTTAGCATGATTTTGATTCACTATGTTTGCAGAAAGGGAATGGAGCGGGCACGGTGTCCACGATGTGCGGACACCATGGAACTGGTGTCCACATATCGCGAGCACGGTGTCCTGGTGTCCGCAATGTGCAGACACGGTGGAATTGGTGTCCACACACCGTGAGCATGGTGTCCTGGTGTCTGCACACCGCGGGCACGATGCCTGCGATGTGCGGACACCGTGGACCTGATGTCCGCACATGGCAAGCACGGTGTCTGCAATGTGTAGACACAGGTAACCGGCTGGTGTCAGCGGTGTGCAATGCGGACACGAACACTGACACCAATGTCTGTGCAGTGCGGACACGGTGTTCGTGCAGAAGCGAACAATTTTTTTTTACTAACTTTAAATATGGTAGCTACTCTTTTTAAAATGAATATAAAAAATAATAGGACACGTTTTATTTAAAATTGAAAAGAAGGTTAGTTCAAATCAACAAAAACATCCCTATGACA
This sequence comes from Fraxinus quadrangulata, assembly GCA_903798255.1. Lineage (NCBI taxonomy): Eukaryota > Viridiplantae > Streptophyta > Magnoliopsida > Lamiales > Oleaceae > Fraxinus > Fraxinus quadrangulata. The sequence continues at coordinate 83,251 of CAIGRB010049634.1, read as the reverse complement.
AACACTGTAGAATTTATTTTTTTCTTGAAATTTATACTATGAGAGAGTTTTTAATGAAGGTAAGAAGAGTTCAATCATTAATATACCTAATAAAAAATTGGTGATTGTGTTTTCTTAAACTTCAGTTTATTATCTAGTGATTTAAGATTCTACCTTACTTTGGCATTGTTTTATTTTCTTATGAGATTGTGAATTATTAGCTTTTTTGCAAAGAGTTGGAGGACTGCCAGAATTACTTTTCAACTCAAACATTTACAGCATAAGTGATATGTATGGCGCTGCCCCCTCGACCCCCCCGATATTTGGTTTACTTGATTGATATTTGGTTCACTCGACAAGTTCAAGCGGAGGAAGCAAAGAAATTGGAGATATCTGCTTTAGAATCTATAGGGTCTATCACGAAACAATTTGAAGAAAGCAATAATTCATTACATAATGCAGAATCTGAAATCGCATCCTTCAAATAAAAATGAGAGTGCTAGAAATCACATTTAGAAAAAATATGGATGTATTACGGCTCATCTGGCACATCAATATCCAATCCATTGCTGCAATAAAATCTTATCGATCCAACTTGCGACAAGAAAAAAATTTATTTCATTTTAGATGTCAAATATCCCAAGTGTGCAGCCTTTCCATGCAATAGGTTATCCTCTTCACCCCATACTTGCTCTTCAAATTAGATGAGAAAGGCGATTTAATTTATCTGAGTATTATTCATTGTATTCTTGAATAACTTATGTGTTTTATTTGTATGTCTAGTCGCAAGTATATTGAACATTGTTCAATATTAACATCCTTTTATTCAATTCCTACTTCTAAGCATCCCCACATTTCCAATAAAGGGTAGGGGCAGGAATGACCAGTTAAGGGTTAAGTAAATAAACTTTTCCAATTGAGAACAGACAAAAAAGGAAAATATATTTTTAACCAGTATTATGTTTCTCTCAGATACATGAGCAGTGACTTTGGTAACAAACTCTTATCACACCTTATGGGCTCGATATTTGGCATGCATCAAAGAAGAAATGTTCAAGCCGACATAAGGGAAAGCTTGAGATAGAGAGCTTGTTGGAATCAAGAGGCATATATTATACTTCTCTGAATTATGAACCATTGAACTATACAAATGTATGAAAATTTTGTAATATAATATCGCATCAATCGTTAACATTCAAGACGCTAACATTACTTTCAAAATAACACAACCCGTGCATTGCACGGGCCAAAAACTAGTATCTAAACAAATGTGAGCTCTAGTATGTTAAGAAGAATAATCAGACATGTACATGTCCAGGAAATGCATCTAAGCTATTGTCTTAATCGCAAAGCTTGTCTAAGAAGTGTTTAAAAACAGTTTAAATTATCAATTGATATAGTTGAGTAGTACTTCTAGATCCCACGAAATGAGGATAAAAAATGGTTTCACCGTTTATAAACATTAGCCTAACATAGGCTCAATTGTATTGATTGCACATAATTCTCGTGGACATATAGAAACATGAAAAGAAGATTGATGTTGCAATCAAACAAAACATCTTTCCTACTAACGAAAATTAAATTTGCAGTCTACGAAATTTGGCTATTCTCCCTTGAAACCAATTTAGAATTGGTAACCAACCATTCAATTACCGAGCCAATAACAGAAATCAAAGCAAGAATAATAATATGAAAGTTGTTCTGTCATTTCGACTAATGTTCACCCCATCATTTACTGGAGTAGAATAACTGAATAAGCAATCAGATAACCAAATGGTCATATGCTATCAAACAATATAAATTAGTATCATATTCTAGTGTTTATGAAAGCTTTTTCTATCCAGGCAAAAAGTTACAACACAAAAGTTGTAGGACAAACAGTTCTGAACACGATATACTATAGCTTTCAAAGTGAGGATGACTTACTGTGCAGTGCATGAAAGCAGCATCAGCTTTACGCTTCCATTGACCATTTCCAGGCTCTGAGTGAAAAAGACCAAGCAAAGGCTGTGGTGTATTTCAGGAATTTCGTGTTAGCAGCACACGACGAGAAAAAATTATCTTAATGATGAAAGGAAATGCATGTGAAAATATATTTGTTTCCCC